>JAGHMJ010000027.1:1088763-1241522 GCA_018749465.1 Paracanthobrama guichenoti
GTTGTTGGAATTCTGATTATCATTGATTTTAACATTTCAACTATAGGCTTGTTGGTAGACCGACGTGAAGTCAACTCCAAATTTACTTGTAAAATGTAAATGCTGAACTAATTCATTCGCATGGCTGTACTTAAACAGATGAAGCCTCGTGGCATGCAAGACAATCAGGAACTGACGGATGTCTATTCAAACTCCGCGGTCATTGATGACAAACGTCTATCAGGACGAACGTGGAATCGCGGTAAATGAACGCGTTGACATTAGACGCCACATTTCATGTTTCTCGACCCAGCTCAAACAAAAGATAGAACAAACTGCCTTTGCATTGCACACGCGCATATTCAGAAACATTTCATAGCACAAGACAGGTTTATGATCATTTAAACATTGAATGCATGTGTTAAAACATACTAAATCCATTAACCTCAGGAACACTAAATAATAAACTTCTTTCACCGGAAGATCTGGCCGCATTATGTAAGCTGGCACATCATATTTGTGGAGCACCCAAGTCTAAGCATTGAGAGAATGTGTATGGGACGTGGATTGCTTCCCTGACACCACAACCGACCAAGTTCTATGTCTTAAATTTAGGGTGTTAAAGAATATTGTGTTGTCAAGGAATCTGTATTTCTGCTAAAATGATCTCTATTCATCAGCTCAGAGGATGGACCTAAATGACCTGATTATACAAAACACACTCAAAACTAGCACAACAAATTAATAAAAGAATGCAAATTATTCAGACCCTTCATATATTAGCTTTCAGTTTTAGATATTTAATGATTTATAGAAGCCGAGATATAAATAGAAACAGAGCGCTTGAATCAATGAATCAGTCGGTTCAATTGACTCGAGAGTCTAAAGCTCGGTTCTCTCGTCACTCTCCAGAGACTTCTGAACTCATGTTTGAACTGATTCAACGATAAAGAGCGAAATGAGACGCTCCTTCTGTTCCTCGTGAGTTTATGGGATGTTATTTTACTCACACAACGCTGATAAAAGTTAGATAAAGCAATGCAGCGTTACATTTAATAACGCATCATTCATTCTCCATCTCTTTAAACACTTTAAACGCTTTAAACAAACCTTTCTTCAGCCAAACACGACAGATGCAGGAGCGGCGCAGCCTTTATGACGTCACACCGCCACACCAAAAATAAAAGTCCTGTTTTACACGCAGCAGTGCTCTAAATCAGCAAAAAGTTCATAGAAAATTTTTAAGAAAAAAATCTTTGATTAAAAATAAAATAAAAAGATGCAAAATTTAGAGTTGAATGTACTGGTGAAATGGACATTTAATAACACAATGGTAAGTGTAATAATATGGTTCATATTGAGAGTTAAAAAAATCAATAAAGCAGTAACACAATGCAGTCACTTCATTTTGTGTGTCTTAATGAAGTACTTCTTCTTAATTATTTTCCCATGTAGACTCACATCTACAGCTACAGTATTTGTGTTCATTGTCCCATCCAGACGTGTTCAGCCACTGGCCTTTCCCTGAGATTTATGACAATAACGTATTTCTGTAGGCACGTGCTCTCTCCTTTGTGACAGTATCAAATATAGGAATAATATAACCAGTAAAAAGAGAGAATATAAATACAAAATACAGGGCCCGTCATTAAGCCTTGTCTAAATCGGTGCTTGTCCAGATTTTTTGTGTAAATATAATTTATTCTGAAACCGTGTCCTGTCAGCTTTAACATATTTAAATCTGCATGTTTGTGATGTTTACCTGGAGTGGCATTTGTTTTACCTTTATAAAGGGCATTTTACTTTAAATTTGAAATTCAACCGCCAGTAGGTGGCGACAAGTGACTTAATCTTAATCAGCAGGTCGTCCAGTCATTCATTTAATCGGCTGATTCATTCAAGAAACGAGGCACGTGTTTATGAACGGGTCATTGGGCGCTTCAATACCAAGTACTCACGTTTGAGGTCCTGTAACTCAGAATCACCGGACGTTCTTTGATAGCGTCACTCAGACATCAGAGCCAGAAGGTGATCGACTGGATCCCACAACTCCAAAACATCAGATCACATTTTCAAATAGGTGCCATCTTTACAAATAAACCACAGATTTGAGCTTTAAACAACTACCCGAAAAACTCTTAAAACTATTTTTGTGACACAATAACAGTTTGACACTTGCTGGTTGGTGCGAGATGATGCATTCTGGGATACCTGAGTTGTAGACAATGGTCATATTTAGGGTCATATGCTTAATGATCAATCCGTCATGTGACCTGCAACCAACATGATGATGCATGTCTCTTTTGGTTGGGTGCTTGGACTTTATTGATATTAAATGAATTACAAAAGACATTGTATCAAGGAAGAGGATAAATTAGAGTACTTTTAACATTGAGATGAATGTTGAAAAATGTGGCTTAACTAATTGCTGCCATCCTAACTGTAACATGTGAATGCAGAGTTGAATCTATGGCTTCATTGCTACTCTCCGTTTAAGAACGCCTATAGCTGCGCGGTCACTTCCAGCGCTTGGCAAATCGGATCATGCCGCCATTTTCCTCTCACCCAATACAAACAAAAGCTCGTTCAGGAACCCCGGTGAGGCGGAAGTTAAGCGTTGGTCACCCCACTCAGAGACCGCGCTACAGGCAGCTCTGGACGATGTGGATTGGGACATGTTCCGAGCGAGTTCAGCCGACGTCAGCGAGTTCACAGATGTGGCGCTTTGCTTCATCAACACGCTTTACAGAGCAAGTCACGCCAAACAATAACAATAACGTCCTTCTCAAATCAGAAACCGTGGGTGGACAATTCAATCCACGCTGGCAGTGAACACGACTGCCGCTTACAACGCCGGTCTCCTTTCAGGAATATGACTGAATACAGAACGCCCTGTTATGCCCTGCGGCGTGCAGTTAAAGCCGCAAAACTCCGTTATAAAGACCGAGTGGAGTCTCATTTCCAACTCAACGACTCGCGCACATGTGGCAAGGTCTGAGGTCCATCTGCTCGTTTGGATCTAAATCGTCTGCAGAGGTGAGCGCTGATCCGTCGCTTGTGAATGAGTTAAACTCTTTCTACGCACGCTTTGACTGTAACCGCGGCAACGCGACTCCGCCAAGTGGCGCTTTAGAGGAAATTACTCAGAGCAGCAACAACCACGTGATCTCTGTCTCAGAGGATGAAGTTCCGAGAGCACTCAAGCCGTGGACGCCAGGAAAGCTGCTGGGCCGGATGGTATTTCAGGCCGTGTTCTGCGGTCCTGTGCTGATCAGCTCAGCCGGGTTGTTTACATCTATCTTTAATGAGTCCCTCGCTACATCTGTGGTCCCCACCTCCTTCAAAAAATCCACCATCATCCCTGTCCCTAAGAACAGTAAACCCTCTTGCCTAAATGACTACCGTCCAGTGGCTCTCACGTCTATAGTCATGAAGGTCTTTGAGAGACTCATTAAAAACACCATTTGCGCCTTCACTCCTGACACTTTGGACCCTCTTCAGTTTGCCTATCGTCCCAATAGAGCGACTGAAGATGCCATCTCTCATGTCCTCCACTCCTCCCTCACTCACATCGACAGCAAAAGTGGGAACTACGTAAGGCTGCTATTTATTGACTATAGCTCAGCCTTTAACACCATAGTTCCCATTAAGCTAACCTCCAAACTCCTGGATCTCGGCCTGAATCCTTCTCTCTGCCATTGGATTGAGGACTTCCTCACTGGCAGGCCTCAGGTGGTGAGAATAGGCCAGTCCATCTCCACCTCCATCACCCTGAGTGTGGGAGCTCCACAGGGCTGTGTTCTGAGTCCCCTGCTCTACTCTCTCTACACGCATGACTGTTTGTCCACACACAGCTCCGCCTCTATCATCAGATTTGCTGATGATACTGTTGTCCTGGGCCTCATCTCCAACAACGAGACGGCATACTTGGACGAGGTGGAGCATCTAACATCATGGTGCCAGGACAACTGTCTCTCTCTGAATGTTGGCAAGACCAAAGAAATGATTGTGGACTTCAGGAAGAGACAGCAACGGACATACTCCCCCCTCATGATCAGCGGGTCACCAGTAGAGAGAGTGAGCAGCTTCAAGTACCTGGGTGTAAACATCTCCGAGGACCTGACCTGGACTTCTCACATTCAGACACAGGTGAAAAAAGCCAGGCAAAGACTGTACCACCTGCGCCAGCTGAGGAAATTCAGGTTTTCACCAGCTATCCTGAAAACGTTTCTATTTAGGCGATAGAAAGTGTATTAACTCAGTGCATCACAGCGTGGTATGGGAACAGCACCAGTCATGACCGCAAAGCCCTGCAAAGAGTCGTGCGCTTATCCGAGCGTGTATCTCAGGGTCAGCTCTCCCGTCTCTGCAGGACGCCTACACCAAACGCTGCAAAGGTAGAGCTACTAAGATCATCAAGGACTCTAATCACCCTGCAAACCCTCATTTCACGCTGCTGCCATCTGGTAACGCTTCCAAAGCCTGATGGCCAAAACTGAGAGACTCGGGAGGAGCTTCTTCCCCAGGCCATCAGACTCCTGAACTCAGTCACTTAACATCACGTGACTTCACTTCCAGGATAAACATCGACACACTGACATTGCACTGCACTTTCTGTTCTCGTTATTACTGTGTAACAACCTGTTATAAACCTGTTTGCACATTATACTCTTATACATTTGTTAACCACATATTTATAAATATACAGTTTACTCACTGCACAGTCTACTTCGATTACTTTATTCCACTTCTTTATTCTTATATTTTTACTTTTTTCTTCTACTTGACTTGATTATTTATAATTCTACAGATATATATATATATATATCTGTATATATCCGTACTTTTTTTATCCTATTTCTATTATAATTTCCTCCTTGTGTTTTTAACTGTGAATTTGCACTGTGAGCAGATTCTGCTTCTGAAGGATGCAAAACATTTAGCGAAGTTTTACATATGCACAGACAAACATTTATCATGCAAAACTCAACAATAGTGATACATTTTTAAATCAAAAGATCCATGTCGCAATGCATGCTGGGTACCATTGTTGAGTTTTGCACTCTGCTGGTACCCAGCATGCACTGCAGCATGAGTCTTTTGTTTTGCTGATTGTCACCATTGCTGAGTTTGTTAGGCTGAGTTTTGATGTCTGCGTGTGACAGTTACAAAGTTCCCTTGCAAGATATTGTTCAGAGACTTATCTGACTACAACTCATTTGATTAAGAACCGCTCCTCTGTTAACCTCATGATTACTTCACACAGCTGGTTCTTCTGTAATCATGATGTAATGGTTCTATTGACCATATTAGCCCGGTTCTGTCAACACTGCACTGGCTCCCTATTAAACATTGTATACATTTTAAAATCTTGCTTATTACTTACAAAGCACTAAATGGTTTAGCTCCCCAGTACTTGAGCGAGCTCTTAACGCATTATACTCCATCACGTCTATTGCGGTCTCAAAACTCTGGCCAGTTGATAATCCCTAGAATATCAAAATCAACTGCAGGCGGTCGATCCTTTTCCTATTTAGCGCCTAAACTCTGGAACAGTCTTCCTAGCATTGTTCGGGAAGCAGACACACTCTGTCAGTTTAAATCTAGACTAAAAACACATCTCTTTAACCTCACATCTCTTTAATCACATTTCTATAATCCACATCCACTGCATAAATTCAGTCAACCAGAACCGGGAGCACTTCCCATAACACCTGATGTACTCGTTACATCATAAGAAGAATAGCATCTACGCTAATGTCAGTCTCTCTGTTTATCCCGAGGTTTACTGCAGTTAGCTGGATCGGGCCGTATCCAGACCAGATGGTGGATCTGCACCTAGACACTAGATTTTATTTGCTCTATTAAATGTAAAGTAGCTGTTTCAGTAGAATGATTTACTCTGAAACCAACTGCATACAATGTAAACCAAACTTAACTGTATTAATATAGGATGTCAGTTGTTCAGAAACGATCTCCTGCACAACCTTTGAGATTACTGGCGGTATGATTATGATATAATTACTAACCGCATGTTCTCCAGATTTAAAATAACGATGGCATGCAGTAGGAAAAGCACTTCAAATGACTAATTAAATGAATAATAACGAGTTCAAATATCTTTGAGTTTTTACAGAGTATCAAAATGATGAGTATCTCAGTATCTAGAATGTTTTAATGAGCTATAACTTTGTTGACTTGCGTTTCATTACTCATGGTGACCTTGACCCATATCATCAATCAGAAAAGTATTTATTTCCCTTCTTGCAAAATCTCCCCAATTCACTAACGGAATTAATTACAATAAAAACTATTAAAAGTAGTAGCAATGGCATAATCATCTTCAGTTAGCGTTCCCTGGATTTTGAGCTTAAAATCTCCTAAAAAATGTATCTCCTTCTGTAAAACATGCGAAGAATAAGCCAGAAGAATAGCGTGAGAACTTTATGAGCTCTGTTCCGTCAGTGGTGGACTGCACATAGTTAAGGGCACACACTCACACACTGGTCAGCTGCAGCCCTGGGAAATATGTACAACATTGTGAAACGCTGCAAACTCATGCATTTCTTCCCTTTTTGAGCAAACCTGGAACAAACAAGTGAAGCAGCACAAAAATGGGTGTGCATCACTACCTTGAAAATATTTCTTAACAGTTTCTTTAGGTTGCAAAATAAAAAAACACTGTGTTGTAAGTTCAACAAAAGTTCATTGTCACTGGGATAGAGAACTGCACCTAAAAAAGCCGTTTGTGCCATTACAGTTGGTAAGGATATTGTTTGTAACATGGATCAGAAAAGATGCACAGCATCAAACACATTGCTATGAATAATAGATACAAATCAAGCTCCTATAGAGTCATGCAAATCTTTTGTGTAAATAAACTGGACATTGACTCATTTAGACACCAACACACACACGCAAACCTCAACAATGGTGACAATCTAAATATTTAGCTGAACAGATCAACTCTGAACGTCACAAAACAATTCAGCTGCATCATTTATTCATACCACAATGCATGCTGGGAGTCATGGATGAGTTTTGTACTATACTGACACCCAGCATGCATTGCAGCATCTTACAAGAAACCCTTTTCATTTTTTTTTTAACTCAATTGAGTTGTGGTGTTTGAAAGACCAGAAATGTCAGGTGACGCGACCGTCCGAACGTACAAGTAGGAAAAAAAACTGCAATAAAAAGATTAATTTTCTCAGTAAAATTCTTAATCAAATAGTTTGGCATAAGTTTACATTAAATTCCTTATAAATAAGGAAAAATTGTGTATCTGTCCTATTTCAAAAATATTCTATATTCTACTGAATACTTATATTCAGTATTTAAACTAATATAATTAATTGATTCAACAAGGTACTGAAAGCATTCTTTAGAAATGTTGGCCCATATTGATAGGATAGCATCTTGCAGTTGATGGAGATTTGTGGGATGCACATCCAGGGGACGAAGCTCCTGTTCCACCACATCCCAAAGATGCTCTATTGGGTTGAGATCTGGTGACTGTGGGGGCCATTTTAGTACAGTGAACTCATTGTCATGTTCAAGAAACCAATTTGAAATGATTCTGAGCTTTGTGACATGGTGCATTATCCTGCTGGAAGTAGCCATCAGAGAATGGGTACATGGTGGTCATAAAGGGATGGACATGGTCAGAAACAATGCTCAGGTAGGCTGTGGCATTTAAACAATGCCCAATTGGCACTAAGGGGCCTAAAGTGTGCCAAGAAAACATCCCCACACCATTACACCACCACCACCAGCCTGCACAGTGGTAACAAGGCAAGATGGATCCATGTTCTCATTCTGTTTACGCCAAATTCTGACTCTACCATCTGAATGTCTCAACAGAAATCGAGACTCATCAGACCAGGCAACATTTTTCCAGTCTTCAACTGTCCAATTTTGGTGAGCTCATGCAAATTGTAGCCTCTTTTTCCTATTTGTAGTGGAGATGAGTGGTACCCGGTGGGGTCTTCTTCTGTTGTAGCCCATCCGCCTCAAGGTTGTGCGTGTTGTGGCTTCACAAATGCTTTGCTGCATACCTCGGTTGTAACGAGTGGTTATTTCAGTCAAAGTTGCTCTTCTTTCAGCTTGAATCAGTCGGCCCATTCTCCTCTGACCTCTAGCATCAACAAGACATTTTCGCCCACAGGACTGCCGCATACTGGATGTTTTTCCCTTTTCACACCATTCTTTGTAAACCCTAGAAATGGTTGTGTGTGAAAATCCCAGTAACTGAGCAGATTGTGAAATGCTCAGACCGGCCCGTCTGGCACCAACAACCATGCCACGCTTAAAAAATTGCTTAAATCACCTTTCTTTCCCATTCTGACATTCAGTTTGGAGTTCAGGAGATGGTCTTGACAAGGACCACACCCCTAAATGCATTGAAGCAACTGCCATGTGATTGGTTGATTAGATAATTGCATTAATGAGAAATTTAACCGGTGTTCCTAATAATCCTTTAGGTGAGTGTACACTAAACTGTGTATAAAGCGAAGCCATAATTAAAGCGGCGAGATTCCCTCCATCTCTGCCGGCGCGGCTGACCCACGAGCAGGTGAACAATCGCGCTCTTCCACCGCCGGGCCGAACGGTTCTTAGAATGGTAAGGAACGGGTCCAGTTGTGTTTCCACTTGAGCCTGGTACAGCACGGCACGACACAAACCGCTCGCACGAAACCGCAGTGACGTCGCCACTCGCCATTTGTCACGTAGTTGCCTGGCTACCAGTTTCTCTGTAGCTGGCTAAGCACGCTATTTGAGCGATGTAAATACAGATTAATAATGAAATGAAAATAAATACCTGATCGCCCTCCATAACGTGAAATAATAGAACCAGCCTTAAAGAGCAGATGCTAGCCGGCAGCCCTCCTGCTGTGGATCTTGTTCTCGACTGGATGAAGATTCAGCAGCCTTGAAGTATCCACTTAATTTAGGAATATTTTTTTTCTATATATCTTGGTTGCGTTGTTCTTTTTTACCTTTGTGTTTTCCATTTTTGTGCTCCACTTGGATGGATGTGATCCAAGTCACATCTATCCAATCACCTGCCTTTTTGTGTTTCTTATCGGCCAGTGAGGGTCTTTTTTTGTTTGCGCTGAAGTAAATAAAAAAAAAACAATTATTAAAAAAAGTCTGGCCAATCCGGGGCCCCTGCACATGTGGCTGCAGCCTAGACAAGCCTGTGCGTTAATCCACGCCTGCTTAGAGGTGACCATTCACAGGCAACAGCTCTGGTGGACATTCCTGCAGTCAGCATCCCAATTACATGCTCCCTCAAAACCTGCGATATCTGTGGCATTGTGCTGTGTGATAAAACTGCATATTTTAGAGTGGCCTAAGACACACCTGTGCAATAATCATGCTGTCTATTCAGCATCTTGATATGCACACCTGTGAGATGGATGGATTATCTCGGCAAAGGAGAAGTGCTCACTAACACAGATTTAGACAGATTTGTGAACAATATTTGAGAGAAATAGGCCTTTTTGTGTACATAGAAAAATTTGAGATCTTTGAGTTCAGCTCATGAAAAATGGGGCAAAAACAAAAGTGTTATGTTCATAATTTTGTTCAGTGTACATACAAATCTCATTATATTTTCTGATATCTAAATGTATTGTTCATAACGGAATCTGTTGTGAATGCTGTGCAATAGAGATAGTCATAAATTCCCTGTGTTTGTGTACACTTTTTGTTATTTCCTGTCTTGTGCCATGTGTTTCGTCCTTTGTAGTTTTTCATGTTGCTAAGTTTTCCCAGGTGTTTCCCATTTACCACACCCCTTGTTATCGTGTTAAACTAGTCTTCCTTGTGTGTGTAAAGCATAGCACTCGGCTACACTTGTGTTGTGTTAGTCGTTGTTGATGTTATGTGTGGCTTTTCCTCACGTTTAACTGTTCCTAGTGTTTATCCATGTTTTATTAAAATATTCCTGCGTTTAGATCCTCTTCCCTGCCTGATCACCCACATTACAGACAGGTTGATGCTATAGTTTACTTAATTTTTTTTAATGCAAAAGAAAATAAGGCTCTGAGGATATATATGACACTTTACATCAAGATGGCAACAACAAAGGACATTATGGAATTGAGAACATAGTATTGAGTGTGCAGAGAACATTGGATGTTACTGCAAACATACATAACATATTCTGCAGGTGGAGATGTACTCCATTTGCTCTCTGTCATCAAGTTTGAATGGCATACTTTTTTAATAAAAAAAAATGTATAACAATACTAACAAAAAGCACATGTGTTTATACTACTTGCATAAATGTTTTGTGAGAGTTGGCTTCTCATTTCCATCTGTGCATTTTGGTCCAGTCTTTCAAAAGATGAATACATCACCTAGCTTGAAAAAATGACCTAGAGAAACCTGAACAGTGAATTATCGTGAAGGGTCGTCAGATACATGGCTGTGGAACCAGAGCATAGAAATTTGAATGCCTGTAATCTCCGCTCTTGGCAATATGGCACAGAAAGCCATGCCGTGTGTTGAAAAGCTTCCCTGCAAGGCCATTACTCTTCACACTATTGAGAAAAAAAGAGCACATTAGAACACCATCACAGACACGACATCATCTTAATCTCAATAAAACATTTCTGAGATGGATTCAATTCTTTTCAGTTAGTCTGCAAACATAAAAGTTGACCTTTTTTGTAAAATTAGTATTGTATTTGTATTGGCACTAACCTACACACGTAGTTGAACCTCTTTGATTGTTCATATGTGAACATGTTGCTGTCTCTCCTGTGCCCCCTCCATCCATTTCCAACCACGTCCTCCACACGGATCAACCAGAACCTGCAGATTATTAATACAGTAATTTAAATTCTGAAGAAATAGGAGAGGTGACATCTTCACCTCAGCCTGTTAATTATAATCATGTGTTTGTTATCTGTAGTGTTTTAAATGTATTATTATTATTTTATTTATATAGCACAGATTAATACAACACAAGTTGCCCAAAGTGCTTCATAATCACAAACTAAAACCAACAAACAAAAACTATATGTACATATGAACAAACACAATCGGATTCAGCACCCTGTCATAAAAACCCACAGTTAGAATTCAACAGATGTGATTTTACCATGGCTTTGAACACAGGAAACGATTTGACAGCTCTAATAGCAAGAGGGAGATCGTTCCACAATTTAGGACTGGCTTGAGAAAAGGCTCTATCACCCTTATATTTGTATTTTGTCCTGGTAATGCAGAGAAAATATTGATTTTCAGATCTCAAGAATCTGGGGGAGTATAGATTGACACCATACTTGACAAGTATACAGGGGCTAGATTGTGGATAGCCTTGAAAACCAGTACCAGAATTTTATAAATAATCCTATACCGTACAGACAGCCACTTCAATGAACATAGTAATGGAGTAACAGAGGCGTGTTTTGGCAGACTTGATCAATCTTGCCCCCTGCGGTTTGGGTTTTCTGTAAACGCCCTAGTGCTCTAGCATCAACTCCATAATACAGGGAATTACAGTGATCCGTCCTAGTGAAAACAATAGAAGAAATTGCTTTCTCAAGATCTGACGTGGATAGAAATGGTTTAGTCTTAGCTAACAGACATAAATTAAAAAAACAAGATCTAACAACAGTGTTTATTTGACTATCCATTTTTAAATCACTATCCAAAACAAAAACTTCGTTTTTTTTACCCTGGTTTGATTAAAGCCAGACAACTGTGTTGAATTTAAGCGCTGAACAACTTAGTGATTTCTCAAGCCGATAAATATAACAAAAAATATATATATATTAAATATAACATACTGTACTGAGTTACCTCATAGCTAGTGGCCTTATAAATCTTCCAGCCATATTCATAATTGCAGTGTTCAGTCCTTACAAATCCACTGTGCTTCTTACCGTCAGGCCCGATGGCTTTGCACACTGCAAGTTGGGTTTTAGAACGAACAGCATCTGTAAACCACAAGGATTTATGGGTTAACCAAACCCGATGATTTGAGAGGAGCTTTTTCTAGCTTGAAGATAACGGCCATACGCATAAGTGACCTCTGACCCTATGTATGGCGTAGGGTGTAGGAGTAGCGTAAGCTTAGGTGAGAGTAGATGCATCAGGGCTGGGCAACAAACTCAAGCTCCTCCCATATTTCTCTTTAAAAAAGTGTAGTTATAAAATGGTTAGTTCCATAACAACTGTGCCCTCAGCTGGTATAAATTCACTGTAAACCATGGCTCCTTGGGGTTTATTGCTTTATTTTAGACTGCTGGAACTAGACATACTGGACGCTACCGGAAGCCAGTTATTATAGGTTATAAATATGTTTTTTTTTTTTTTTTTTTTTACAAAAGCGTATGGTTTCACTTCAGAAGGCCTTTACTGCTTATGCTTTGGGACCATTTTTGGGATTTCCGCCTGGATTTGGCCTTCCCAAATTGAAAAGCTTCCCATATCCACATACAGTACCCTAAGGTAAACATTTTAAGACCACTGCATGTGGGTATAGGAAACTTTTGAAGTTACATAAACCACTGCTAAAAGTGATAAACATGCAAGTATATGTTGTCTGAACTGTAATATCGAATTTCCTCCATTCAGAAATGGTCCCAGTGTAAATAGGTTACTTTGTGTAAAACAAATGCTTACGTGATGCACGTCTCCAGAAAGTAGACATTCTAAGATTTCAAATGGTACCACATATGAGGTCAGAGCTCCTACACAGACATTTAAAATGTAAAGTATATACTTGATGATATCATTCTGGACCCTATACAGGGTCTGCAGAGTTTAAGAGGTTAACACCCTGGAGCCGTATGGATTACAATTATAATGGATGGATGCACTTTTTTGGGTTTCAAAAACTAAGGTACCATTCACTCCCATTATAAAGCTTGGACGAGACAGGATATTTTTTTTTTAATATAATTTTGATTGGGTTTGGCTGAAAGACAAAAGTCATTTACAGCTATGATGGCTCAAGGGTGAGTAACTTATGGAATAATTTTCATATTTGGGTGAACTAACTGTGTAAAATTAAGAATCAGCCTAATCAAATGCGAGTGTGTGTAAAGTAAAAGAGTTTTCATACTGCTGGGCACATCTCTGGTGTGAACCCACTGGAGGTCCTGACTCCTGCAGCCCCTGTATGGGTCTCCTTTCCACGGGCTCACACAGGTGCAGCTCCTGTCGTGATTGGAGGAGGAGCATTTGGCGTTCACTCCACAGGGTTTGACCAGACATGCATCACGACATGGGCCGAAGGCGCCAGTGCAGACCTCATTGTCCTTACAAACACTGTTTTGTGTGCAGTCGTTACACTTGTGTGGTGTGAAGGATGGACAGGGCGGCTGTGAGCATTTGTACTCAGCTGGCAGAGGGTGTGTGGCGGAGCCCCAGCCAGACGAGCACGAGGCCTTACAGACAGTGGTTCCACCTTCAGATTTACACTCGACTCGCCCGTTTATCTGCTCAGCGTAGCACACAGGTAAGGCACTCCACTTTCCTCCAGAGCACACCGCGATCTCGGGAAGGGCTTGTATGATCCACCACATTTCATCTTCACCTGCTGCTGGGCTGTGCTGTGGTAGGGCTTCTGCAGTGGTTGTTCTGAAGATCCCCAGCCTTTAGAGGGCCACATCCATTTTTATTGAAGAGTCTCCACTGCTGTGAGACATAGTTCTGGAAAAACTTCTCAAGAAAATAAATGTTCTCTGATTTTCCAGTGACCAGTAAATATTTTGACCAAGCTAAAAAAGATTCCTTTTCAAGGGCAAACATGTAACGCACAAAATAATCTGTCTGGTCACTGTAGTATTTTGTGCACTGTGTTTGTGAGTCCTGGGACAGTGACTTGCGAAAAATATCCAGAATGTTGTGTTTGTTTCCAAATCCAGTGCCCATCATCATGTGGTGAAATTCTGTGAGATAAAATTGAAAAGTGTTTCCCCCAGTGAACTGATCTCCAACTTCAGAAACATAGTAGCGTTGGGTTATTGTACCGTTTTTAAGATGTGAATGTAATGTATTGATGTTTCGAAACTTCTGAATCACATTGTTGTATTTCACAAAGATTTGTGTCCACAGGATGTCGTGTCGGACAGACTCAACTAGTCCTTTAGTGTAGTCTTTCAGCTCCTTGACACTAAAATAAATAGTTGTCAGATCAGGGACTGGTTGATAGATCAAACCATCGATTTCACCTTCAAGAGCTGCATAGTCAATAATATTTTGGATGCTTTCCTCACAAGCTGGACCGTGGTACATCTTATGGCACTTGCAGAATACTTGTGTGGTGTCCTTGATGGATTTACATTCTCCATGTTTAAAATTCACATCTAAGCAAGGAGGCTTGCAATATTTCCTCTGAGGAAGATATTAAAGTCTCTGCCGGAGGTAATTCGTGGATCACAGCTCAGATTAATATCTGCCACATCTGTCTGTGCATAATCTGATGTTTTTTAACAGCATGAAGAAACAGTATTTGGCGGTAGCTTTAGCACCAAACCTGTGAAGCAGCTCATCCTTCATTGTTGCACACTGCTGGGTAATGCTCAAAATCGACATTTCTTTTTGCAAACTAGACTGAATGTTGCCCTTTGTGTTTTGATCAACAGCAGAGCCCTTTTCTTGATGAATTATGTGTACTGATGTCTTTTCTTGAGCATCAATGTTAATTGACTGTCCAAAGGTAAACTCATTTTTAACATCATTTGGGTGGGCAATTACTATCCATTTGAACCAATGGAACTTGCTCTCCAAATGATTCTTAATATTTGTAGCTAGGCTTTTGCTACTTGAGAATTGTTGAGTGCCAAGTTTCACAATGTCTTTTCAGCCCATTTCTCAAAGTCACCAGCACACTCAATCAAGGCATCCTGTATGGCTGATAAAGTGTTGGACAGATGTGTGACAGCTTCTTGTGCCTTTACTTCACCATCATAGCCCTTTAGTTTGTAATAATATAAATTTAACTTTAGTCCTGAAACCATCAGTGTGGTAAAGTAAGTGGAGTATTGCACCAGGACATTAAAATCACCATTGGATTTCTCAATGATGAGCTGTAAGAGATTTCTATTCAAGCTGACTGGATTGTTTTCAGTGATGTATCTATAAAAACTAGCAACACTGTTCTCTGTGCCAGTGATTTCATAGAAAGTGGTGAACCTCTCAGCCAGCCTGGTCTTCTGTTCCTGTGTGGAGGCACCAGGAGCGGCCTTTATGAATTCTGTTAACTTGGCCCAGGAGTTCTTGATCACATTCTCATCTTCGCCATAACTGCTTGCATAGTTCGTCCATTCCATTTCTGTTTGCAGCGTTGAAATTTGATGGGATAGGGAGTCGAGTTTCTGGTTGACCTCTGCAAATTGTTCCTTCATGAACTCAAACATTGGATTTGATTGTGGAATGAATGCTAAGATGAAGCCAACTAATGCCCCAATAAAGCCAAAACTGGCTGCAACTTTGCCAAGAGAACCAAAGACTTTGAGGACTTTGACGAGAGTCACGAGCTGTAGCTTCCTGTTTTTAAAACAATTTCAGCCACATCATTGAGACCTTGGAGAAACTCTTTAGACAAAGTCATGCTCTTCTCCACTTGAGTGACTTGTTTGATGCCAATTTCAGCTGTGCAGAAACAGCTGTACAGAAGCAGATAAAGGACAGTGAGGAAAGTCTTCCCAGTAGCCATGCCAGCTTAACCTGTTAAAAAGGATGCATTGAATGTGTAATTAGAAGCATTGAATGTCACTGACCTGGCCTGGTGCCACTAAAATGCCACACACTGTCCATTCTTTGCTTTTAAAGATGCACTACAGACTTATCTTATGAGTTGTTCCTGATTTACCCCAAATCACTAAGATAAATATACAGGTGCTGGTCATATAATTAGAATATCATCAAAAGTTGATTTATTTCACTAATTCCATTCAAAAAGTGAAACTTGTATATTATATTCATTCATTACACACAGACTGATATATTTCAATTGTTTATTTCTTTTAATTTTGATGAGTATAACTGACAACTAAGGAAAATCCCAAATTCGGTATCTCAGAAAATTAGAATATTGTGAAAGGCTGAATATTGAAGACACCTGGTGCCACACTCTCATCAGCTGATGAACTCACAACACCTGCAAAGGCCTTTAAATGGGCTCTCAGTCTAGTTCTGTAGGCTACACAATCATGGGGAAGACTGCTGACCTGACAGCTGTCCAAAAGACGACCATTGACACCTTGCACAAGGAGGGCGAGACACAAAAGGTCATTGCAAAAGAGGCGGGCTGTTCACAGAGATCTGTGTCCAAGCACATTAAAAGAGAGGCGAAGGGAAGGAAAAGATGTGGTAGAAAAAAAGTGTACAAGCAATAGGGATAACCGCACCCTGGAGAGGATTGTGAAACCAAACCCATTCAAAAATGTGGGGGAGATTCACAAAGAGTGGACTGCAGCTGGAGTCAGTGCTTCAAGAACCACTACACACAGACGTATGTGAGACATGGGTTTCAGCTGTCGCAGTCCTTGAGTCAAGCCACTCTTGAACAACAGACAGCGTCAGAAGCGTCTCGCCTGGGCTAAAGACAGAAAGGACTGGACTGCTGCTGAGTGCTCCAAAGTTATGTTCTCTGATGAGAGTCAATCAGGGTCCCAGAGTCTGGAGGAAGAGAGGAGAGGCACACAATCCACGTTGCTTGAGGTCCAGTGTAAAGTTTCCACAGTCAGTGATGGTTTGGGGTGCCATGTCATCTGCTGGTGTTGGTCCACTGTGTTTTCTGAGGTCCAAGGTCAACGCAGCCGTATACCAGGAAGTTTTAGAGCACTTCATGCTTCCTGCTGCTGACCAACTTTATGGAGATGCAGATTTCATTTTCCAACAGGACTTGGCACCTGCACACAGTGCCAAAGCAACCAGTACCTGGTTTAAGGACTATGGTATCCATGGTTTAAATCTATGGGCTATTGTGAAGAGGAAGATGCGACATGCCAGACCCAACAATGCAGAAGAGCTGAAGGCCACTATCAGAGCAACCTGGGCTCTCATAACACCTGAGCAGTGCCACAGACTGATGGACTCCATGCCACGCTGCATTGCTGCAGTAATTCAGGCTAAAGGAGCCCCAGCTAAGCATTGAGTGCTGTACATGCTCATACTTTTCATGTTCATACTTTTCAGTTGGCCAAGATTTCTACAAATCCTTTCTTTGTGTTGGTCTTAAGCAATATTCTAATTTTCTGAGATACTGAATTTGGGAGTTTCCTTAGTTGTCAGTTATAATCATCAAAATTAAAAGAAATAAACATTTGATATATATCAGTCTGTGTGTAATGAATGAATATAATATACAAGTTTCACACTTTTTGAATGGAATTAGTGAAATAAATCAACTTTGATGATATTCTGATTACATGAGCAGCACCTGTACAATAAGACTGTCAGCTTGATTTGGTGCAACTGTAGAACTGTAAAAAAAAAAAAAAATCTGTATTCTATTAAAAGCTATACAAATAAAGGTGACTTGATTTAACTTAATCGGAAACGAGCTGTAGAAATTAAAGTGCAATTTATGTAAGGATAGTGTTTTATACGTAAGCTAGTTTGTAGAGTAATTTATATATATATAAGCCACTTGGGTCAAAAATGAGATAACAATACTGAGTGAATGCTCTCTGCACATAGCATACGTTCATCAAATACTTTCACTTCAAACCCACTAAATCCCAGCCTCAGCCCATTCAGAAGTACCGGTGCTTAGGTAGAAACCTATACATAGGAGCCTGACAAAAATGCTAATTTTAAAGAAAAACGTCAGACAGACTTAGAGGCTTTTGCATCTGAAGTCTTCATATATTACTGTAATACAATTACATTTTGAATACAAAAAGTATTCAATGACAAAACTACTCGAGTAGCTCAGCTCAGTACACTCACTCGAGTAACTATTAAGATTAAGTCAATATTTCTATAAGTACTTATACTTTTACATGAGTACAGATTTTGGATACTCTACCCACCTCTTTGTGGACAAATACTTACTGTCTATAAAATCAAATACACTCAAATGTTGTCAAAGGAGCAGATGTAAAAGCAACGGTTACCAGACCACTGACTACCAGATTGCTGCAACATACATGGTGCTGAAAAGCTTGGAGTAATCCATCATTTTAGGAAAAACAAGGATGTTGAGCTAAAAGAGTAAAGCAATAAAACAGCAGAATAACTCACCAGACAACACGATCATACAAAACCAGACAAAGACTAGAACCAACACAGGGCTATTTATACTAAAGCTAATGAATCACATGACAACAATAAGGTTTAAAAATGAATAATGCAGTCTACGGAGCCATGAAACAGACACACGACCCCTAGTGGTCATCATGGTAGCTCAAACAACAAACTCTTGCTTTATTATTTTCCATAAGAAAATGAACTTACATGTCTTAATGGGTTTTTTGGTTTGCTTGTTTTTCCTCCCACGGACAATATGGCTTATTCATTATTATGATTTAGTTTGATTATTAGGATTTTTGGTCTGGATTTAATACAATTCAACCCACCCGCAAAAAAAGACAAAGACAAAACAATGAAAACCAATAGTTTTTTTTTTTTTTGTTAATAATAGTAACCACTGTAAATAACAAGCAGTTCAAAACAATATTACGAAAATAAAACAACATAAATATGATAAAACTATTCAACAAATATTTTAACATTTTATAATTGCATTTATTTTTTTAATTTTCACAAGTTTATTCTATAGAAATGATTAATATTATTTTACTTCAAATGTTTCACGTTTGTGCTTGAAAATAACTCTTACTATCCCCCTGTCTTGTTATTTTGCATTTTAGGCTTATTTTAAGCAGGAAGTATGTGTATTTTGCACATGTATTTGTTGCAAGTGTAATTGTTAAGGGGTGTTTTATAGCTCAGATGTGTGGTAATCACTGCTTTGTGACGCATACAAACAGTATTACTAAAATAAACCGGGACTGGGGACGTCTGGTCACCCTGTTCTGGACTATCGTCTCTATCTCTATCTCAGGGGTTGATCTTTCGCCTGTAAATCGATGCGTCACGGCCGTCTGCCTGAAGCTAGATATTTTAGTTTACCCGCATCGCTTTCCTTCAGAAGGCCTTTATTAACCCCCCGGATCCGTGTGGAAATCTTTTATGATGGATGGGTGCACTTTTTGGGCTTCAAAATCATGTCCCCCATTCACTGGCATTATAAAGCTTGGAAGAGCCAGGACATTATTTAATAAAACTCAGATTGTACACGTCTGAAAGAAGAAAGTCTGTGATTTTTGATTGCTGTTTTTGCTCCGGCAATTATTCATTTACAGAGTAAGAACTAACTGTGCATTGTATTTTTATGAGAGTAGACACAAAATATTGATGGGAATTATTACTACAAGTAGCCTAATCTACAATCCTCTCATGGACTTCTTGTGGAAACCATAAACAGTCATTTCAGTTTTTAAATCAAAACAATGATGGAATGCATTCTATTGGTGACATCACAGCACTGGAGGCTTCAGAGGCTCTGTGTTCTTCTCCCTGAGAACTCACTCTTGACTCCTTGCCTTCGTAGATGCCATTTAGTGTCGGTATACAGTGTTTGATCAGTGTGCGGTTTTGAATCAGCTAAGAGTACGATTCCCTGTCAGCATCGGATTGTGAATCTGCATTTTCCTTGTTCAGCGTGCACTTTTATATCCGTCTTGATCTGTGTTCATTTCCAGATCGTTGAATTGCACATCACAGCTTTCTGATCTGTGTACGGTTTCAGATCATACGATTTTACTTGGTTGTAGGATTTTGGATCGGAAAATGTATAGCAGTAAATTCTGTGCGCTCGTGCCCCTGACATGTGTCAGTCCTGCTCTGACTGTGTGTGCCGCAGAGACCGCCGAGACTGACGCCACACCCACCGCCTCAGAGGAGGGTAAGAAGCCCATCAATGTGTTTCATCAGTCATTATTAATATTTAGCCACACACACACACACACACACACACACACACACACACACACACACACACATCATCAACTTGTCACACAAACATCAATAACAGCTTTAAGTTGTCAATGCTGGTAAATGACCATGGTATAAGCGGTATAAACTAAATTTGTTTATTGCACAGCTAGTGTTGAAGAATTCTCTTCTTGTAAAAATCACTTCTCAAAGGATCGTTGTTTTCAGAAAAGGGTTTAATCACACCGACCAAAGCAACAAAACCTTAGTGGCTTTTGCAAAAAGTCCTCACGTCCCTTGGTTTGCCTAACATATATACTATAGCTCTCTTCCTAACATGGTAGTTGTTTTCCTGGCTCATTCCCAGTTCTTTTCTGTCGTTCATACATCTTCTGTATGTCATTTTGAAGTAGGTTCTCAAAGTCAGCACACAGTTGACACATAATAGTGTCTTTACATACAGCTTATTTAGCCTTAATCGATTAATTTTTAAATAATAAACTCTTCTACATTAGTCATGGATTAACCCTTACTTATTTATCGTCAACAGGAGCTGGCTCGTCTGAACACCATTACTATCAGAGAAAAGGCCACGATCTCCAGCCGACCGCAGTCTGTCCAGCTTCCTCCTATCTTTGGCAGAGGTGAGCTAGTCGAGCAATCTCAAACCGGTTTGCTACATTTGAATTCAAACACATATCACTGGAGTATGAAGCAAACATAAGTTCCTTCATGAGAATCATATTAACATGAAATAAATGTGATGTTTTATGCAGGACTGTGTCCACACCACCAGCTCAGGGAAGACGGCGCCTTCAGTTAAATATGGCATCCGTGCTGTCCAACGCAAGACTGAGCAGTCCGGCCCCGAACAGTCCAAGGAAGAGGACAGTAACCATGTGCCATGTGACCTTAAGAACACTGGTCGCTGCCATGACAACATCAGCCTCACCCCTTTAAAGTCATTGAAAGAGCCCATCAATCATTTGACAAGGCCAGAATGCAGAGAAGCCTTGCAGAGAAGGTGACCGAGCACCACATTGACCGTGACGTAGCCAAATGCCACAGATACGGTTTCCTGGAGGCTCGGAGGACAGACGCACATCTGCGGCATCAGTGTGAAATGGCGGATATGGAGAAAACGCTCACCTTCCAGAGAGCAAAGCTGGAACAGGAAATCCAGCAAGCACGTCAGAAACATGCCCAGTTCCTGGAAGAGAAGAGGACGAGGATCCAGGAGCAAGAGAAGGTTGGCCATTTCAGCCGACAGCACATCTCTCTAGCGAGGGCTGCACTCAGACACAACACATATGAACATGGTAAACAGCAACAGGTGCCTCCGGGTTCGGACAGCTGGCAGCGAGTCCTCCCCATCATGGCGGACGGCAGCAGGCTCCGGCCTCAGGCAAATGGCAGCGACTCTGCTCCCTCACGGACGGCAGCAGCTTTGACAGTGTGTTCCTCCTTCCTCCTGGGTTTGGCCCCAATGTAACAATGTTCAGGGAAGAAGGAGGCGGGACTGGCAAACCTTCAACATAATACTTTAATCATAAAGTCCAGGCCTGACAACAGTGAACTCTACATTATAGCACACGTACATCGTTCTGATCAGGGGGCGTATTACAGAAACTTTCCATTTTAGGTCTTAACTTAAGATATGATAAGTTAATTTAGGATTTTTCACAATTTCTCATTACAGAAGCAAATCTTAACTTGATTTAGGATTCTTATTCTATCTTACAAAGTCTCATCTTATCTGTAGTTGGGCAATCTTAAACCGCTCCATCGAGTTCGGTAATCAACCGTCAGGTCTGTTACCAAGCAACCAACAACACGCAAACTGCTTCTGAGGTAAACCTAAAATCAAAATGGAGAAACAACGGCATGCTTTTAATTTCAGTGCGGCAGAGATTGAAATTTTGATAAGCTCCGTTGAAAAGTTAAAAGCTGTTTTTTTGCACAAAAAACGTAAGGCGTTAGTCACTTGAAGAATAACCGGTAATGCTCTGTGACGGCTCGTTGACCTCTGTAATGTTGGTCGCAATTCATCAACTAACTGCAAACTCATGTGTGGGAGTCTGTCATTATTTACGAGTATTTTATCATCAAAGCGCAGCACATCCTCTGGGTACTCAAAAGTCAAGAAATAATCAATAAATGTATAAATAAATGTAACGCCAATCTCAAAAAGGCTTTTCAGTACTGTGATTTTTACCGTTGGATTTCAAAAAGGTTTGACGTTAGGACACCAGTGGGGTTGTCCTAAAGTTAAGACAGCTTTTAGGATTTTTTGTCGAACAAGGATGCTTCTGTAATACCCGTTTCCTATCCATAGTTAAGATAGGATTCTAGTTGAGATGTTTCTGTAATACGCCCCCAGATGTTGTGATGTGCTCATCTGCAATACTTATCGGAAATGTTCCTGTCAGATGTTAAATATTTAGTAAGCATCTTTATCTTTAAGATGTATATGGTTTATGTAAATCCTCTTTGGAGATGTGCGTGTGTTAATGGAGCTCCCCTTTCTGTCCTTCAATCCGTGCAGACGTGTTTTTCTCTCTGCTCCCTGCTGGCTCTCGCGCTGTTTTGTTTTGTCTAGTGTTTCGTCTCTTCTCTTCTCTGACTGCTGCTTTGCTGGACTCCTGAAAATACTGAAATGGAATTGATTAACTGGTCAATCAGCGCGATCGACAAGATTTTCTCACTAAGGAAGGGTGCCCGGGAGAACCCACCTGCCCGGACGGGACCTTTGCCGCAGGGGTACGTGAGGGACGCATGGAACAACTGGCAAGTCCTGTGCCTGGAGGCTCTGTCCGTGGAGGATGCGGAAGATTTATACATGATTGGATTATTGATGGCGGGGTTCCTATTCTTTGGCTTTGGGATTGCCCTGACCTATCGGAAGATTGGTAAGACAGCTGCAAGCAAATTCACCCAGCCGCTGTCTGTGGAAATTAAAGAATGCTTGGGGTTGTGTGTGACCGTCTGAAGGAATTAGATCAGAAAGTGATAGGAATTGAGGAACTGAACCGTAATAACGCAGTCCGGACTGCGGATACGCAGGGTAGAGTGGGCTCTATCGGGGTCAGATCGGTGAACTTTACGGACTGTAACCGGTCTGGCCATGAGGCTGGACGTAATGTCTAGGGAAACTGCACAGACCGGACGCGAATGCTGAGGACCAGATCTGATTGATTGATTATGATCCGGACAAATTACCGAAGATCATCAAATGGATTAAAAAATAATAAATTGTATTTGCCTGACCTAATCAACTAGCCCAACGAACCTCACTTGGTCCCTATCTCTCGGTTGGGATTTCAGCCTGACAGCTTTGTCTGCTATCTTTCCCTGTGCACTGCCTTATCTCCCTTCAAGGACAAACCATAGAACTGAACTCGAAAACATCTGAAGTTATGGCTAACATTCTCACACAACACAATCTCAGACTCACTCGCACCATACATACCCGACCTTCCCTCCCCGTTCCATCCGTCTGCCTGTCTGTTATCTATCTCCTCTCCCACTCCATACAAAAAATCCCACCACGTGACCACGTGTACTGTGTCATGTTTATGTTTATGTTTTGTTGTGTTTGCTATGTAATGCTTGCTAAATTGCATTCTTGTATTTCTGGAGAGCGTAGGGCGGCGCCTGAATAATCGGCTGCGGCCCGGAGGCTTGCTCCAAACTTCATTTCGTTATACTGTACTTGTACATGTGTAATGACGAATAAACTTCAACTTCAACTTCAACCCCTGTTAGCTATACATTATAAAACAATCACAACTATACTATACTGTCTGTTGTCTTTACATCTTCAACAAGTTTCTGTGATTTTTAAGAACTTGTTTTCACGTAGGCCTCTTTCTATCGATGCTTATTTCAGTTTTGAGGTTTTAGCTTGTGAAGTTGATTTAGCGAAACCTTTGCTGTGTGCCCTGATTTACAGAACGCCAAAATCCAATACGGACTTTTTAACAGATTTCTCTGATATTTTATCCAATTTGGCCACAAAAGCTGATGATATTCTGCTTCTAGACAATTTCAATGTACATGTTTGCTGCACACAAAAGCCATTTGTAAAAGAGTTTAATCAACTTTTAGACTCTTTCAACTTTACACAATTTATTTCCGGTCCTACACATATGCAGGGCCACACACTTGACCTTGTTATGACCTCAGGTCTTCCCATAGCAAACACTGATATTCGGGCCGCTGGCCTTTTCTGATCACCTGCCAATATTATTTGATTCTCCTATTGCGGTTTTAAAACCTAAACGCAGGCCTACTTACCTGTCTAGAGTTATAAACTCTTCTACCGCTGCAGTTTATAAACGGGTTTACAGAACTCCCAGCGGGTGTCACGACACAATATTCTGATGTTGATGATTTGGTTGATAGTTTTAACACATCATGTATGGGGATTTTAAATGAAATTTCCCCTCAAAGTCAGGAAATCCAGGAAACAGCCTTGGATTAATAGAGAAGTTTGTGCTGTAAGGAGGGAGTGTAGAAGGGCAGAAAGAAAATGGAGAAAGGACAAATTACAAGTCTCTTCTTAGCATTACTAAAATAAATGTTATTTCTGTTATCAACACAGATTCCTTACAGACAAGTTCTGTTCCATCTTGTTTTAAACATGCAGTGGTTCATCCTCTGCTTAAAAAGCATGTCTGGATCTATCTGATCTTAATAATTACAGACCTATTTCAAAATCGCTGTTTCTCTTATCGAAAGTATTGGAGAAAGCGTTTTAAATCAGTTATCCCTTTACTCAATTGTGAATAATATATTGGATCCTTTTCAGTCTGGTTTTAGATCCAAGTGTAGTGAACTAGTGAATTGGCCTTGTTAAGAGTGGTAAACGACTTGTTATTCGTGGATTTGGGAAATTGTGTTGGTGTTGTTGGATTTGCTGCGGCATTTCATACAGTGGATCACTGCATTCTTTTAAACAGGTTAAAAACTGAGGTTGGCATCTGTGACTCAGCATTTGAGTGGTTTGAGTCCTATTTCACTGAGAGGAGTTTCTCTGTGGAGATAGGTCAGTTTCATTCATCGCCTGCTTCTGTCACGGGTGGTGGTGCCGCAGGGCTCCATTTTGGGCCCGGTTTTATTTTCTTTATATATGCTCCTCTTCGTTACATTTTTGAATCTTGCAAGGTTCCATACCACATCTACGTGGATGATACCGGGATCAAAGTCCTTATCGGATTTGTTAGCCTGTATAAATGACCTTAAAAGTTGGATGGGTGATAGTTGAAAGAAAATAAGACAGGCTCCCCCATTTGGTAGATGGTCTGACCTCTAGTATAGGACCTCTACAAGCAAACATCCGCACTCATGTAAAGAACCTGGGTGGTGTTGTTGATTCAGAGTTAAACTATGACAAGCAAATAAACTCTGTTGTCAGAGCCAGTTTTTTCCAACTTAGGGGTTTTACGGAAAGGCTGATGTATCAAAAAATGTTTTGCTGCACTGATCACATGCATACGGCTTCGCTCTGGTGTGGATCCTCATGTGACTTTTAAGGTGTGCTGATTGACTGAAACTCTTCCCACACTGATCACACCAGTGCGGCTTCTCTCCAGTATGAACTCTCATGTGACGCTCAAGATTAGGTTTCATTGAGAATCTCATTCCACATTGATCACATGTGAACGGCTTTCTCCGGTGTGGATTCTCATGTGATCATTAAGGTTTGATGATCGTGTGAAACTCTTCCCACACTGAGCGCAGGTGAAAGATTTCTTGGCTCTTCTTTTCTTTATAAATGTCTCTTTAGTCTTTGAGCGACTCAAAGGTTTTTCTGCAGGTTTGACATGATGTTCCTCCTCCATTTCACTCAGTTCTTCACTCTCCTCGTTCTCTTCCATCAGGTCTGAAATCAAAGAAAAACTGTTTAATCACATTTCAGTACGTCAAAGTAAATAAAAGAGAGAAAGGTCATTAAGTGAAAGGACATAAAACGTTAATTTGTTTGATGCATTGTTATTGCATGAATTAGGTACATTGATCTACCAGCTAATATTTAAAACATAAATTAGGCACAGATCTAGTTTCTGTAGAGAAAGAATGACACAATTATCTAATTTAACATTAAAAATTATGCAGCATTGCCATAACTTTGGCACCTAATTTTAGATTGATATTTAATTCATTGTATGAATTACCCTATAATTCAAGTTCAGAAACTGTTGGAAACTCTTTTCCTCCTTGAAGCAGAGACCAGGAGACTTGAATATATCTTCAGCAGGATTCTTTATTGAGAACTTGCGCTGTGTTTCATCTGTGGTCATCAAGTCTACTCAAACCAGTTTACACTGTAATTTATCCACATTTCAGGGGGAGGGATTAACACAGTAGAGGAGGAGACAATCTGAACACAAGAATGCAAATGCTGTATATGTAAAGAGACCTGCCCCAGACTCCAATCCTAATCTAATCAGCCTAACGATTACAGGGGCTCCAAGAGCCGTTAAAGACAAAAGGTGAGAATCTCAGTAATCTGGCTCATTTGACTTAATAAAGAGAACAGGAACTGGCCTGGAGACTTTGCATAACAGATGTCGTCATCTTTACCTTAAATACTAAACCGATATCATCGTCGTTACCTTAAATACAATGTACTTTAAACATATTCTTAAATTTGTAATACCAGTTACCTTAAAGGGATAGTTCATCCAAAAACAAAAATTTGATGGGCCCCAGGGCATCCAAGATGTAGGTGTGTTTGTTTCTTCAGTAGCTCTGTTGCTCTGTGTTAGTCGTATAATTGATGTTACTGGGGTCCGTTTATAGTAAGAGAGCTATGAGTTAAAAAACATAGACATACGAATCCATATTAGTAGTGTACATATAAAGTGGTGTACATCAGGTTAGAGCAAAATGACAGGAATGAGAGAATTGAAACTATTGTGGAAGCAGCAAAAGAGTGTCTTGGGATGTCAAGTACAGAATGGAAAATGTTACAAGAAATAATGGTAATAATTATAATTATTGTATCATGCTGAAACATATGACTGTTTGACATCGCCCCAAGTTACCGTAACCGTTATATGCCACGCAAGTCAGTGTGCCTGTGAGAAATACTCGGGTGCGCACTTATCCAGGAAGAAAAGTAACCAGCGCGTTTTAGCCGATTACAGTGTCATTAGTTCAATAACGTAAGGGATGATAGTGTTGAGGATTTACCTTAGATACGACCGAGAGAGAGCCTGCAGTGTATTCACGCTTTTTTTATCCTCCCGATTACACACTGACTGTAGCAGCCATTAAAATAGTTCAGCTTTGTTTTTAATTTCAAAGTATTTATAGTTTGTTTCGTTTCTTTATTAAGTTCATTTGGAAAAATGTTTGGAGCATTTTTTTGTTTGTTAAAGTTTTAGTTTTTTAAAGTGACGAGCAAGCGGCCGACAGCGAGTTAACCACGTTTGATCAATTTAGCCTCTTAAATCAACACTTAAATTGTCTTGCCTATAATAAAGTCAATAGATATAAAACACTTCAAGCATATCACAGTGTTAGTTTATATGTTTACTGTCACCACCACAGAAAAAGGCGCCGCATAACGAAATGGGCTATACGATCTACTAATAAACTAAATACAAATAAAAACATGCAGTTTGTCTCACCTTACACCTCTCGCGCAAAATGAATGTAAGATGGATTGGAGGGTGAGCTTTGGAGGCAGAGCACAAATATCAATAATGTTCTGCAATGACTTTCAGAAATATCGCTTACCCCACCCTTAATTAGTTAATGCACTATGAACTAACATGAACAATTTTAAATAGAAGCTCAGCTCCTTATGCAGAGGTTCACTATTGTCACCAGTCTTTATGAACATATGCTGCTCGCATTAGACACTCACTAATGCGTTGCCTTGACACAAAGACACTTGAGAGGAGGGCATTCCTGGAGGAGGAACATGGTGGAATCAGAACTGTCAGGTCGATCCCATTTACAGTGTTTGATATACGGGTCAGTGACATGATGAGCATCTCTGTGTGTGCACGAGCATCATTTCCTTTAAAGATGAATAAATTCCTAACATATCACTTCATTCTATCATATTTAGTTCAAATTCAATTTTATAACATCCAAACGAAACATTGTTTTAATGTCTTCATATCTTAAACCCCCAAAATGTCAGGTGGTGCAACTGTCCAAACAAATGAACAGACGAAGAAAACTATTTGAAATTATGTCTTGATAAATCTTAATACTATCATTTTAGGTTTGAAACCTTTCATATAAACACATTTTGCAAATATCAGTAGTTTTAAACTTCATGACTGTGATTATGAATTGGTAAGGTAATAACAGTAAAGATGATAAAGATCATCAGAGGAGCTCAACTGATCCTGGAGCAGAGGAAAGGTTTGTAGATCTCTCTCAGATACTGTAAAAACTGATCATTTCAAGAGTTCATCAGGTCATACACTTCATAAATCAGTTTAGAAAAGATTTAAATCACAAACACATGAACCCAATTCAGTTTTGAACACACATGACGAATAAATCCCACAAACACGCCAGCACAAGTTGTGAACATGCAGTTATTAATCAGTGTATTATGAATGAGCCAAACATTGAAGCACAGGAGAGAAATTCAGCTTCACAGGAGAAGCGCCACATAAACCTTCTTCACACTCGGTTAAAATCACACTTCTGCTGATAAAACGCCTTTAAACTCGGCTCTGAGGAAAGCTCACATACGTGCAGCTCATTCACACATTTGAACAAAACACAGATGAATTAATCATCGATTCTTAACCTTTGAGACGCAGTGCGCCGGTGACGCGTCGTCTTCTTCTTCTTTTGTTTTTATTGCCGGTTGGCAAACAACTTCCGGGTGAATTACCGCCACCCACTGATCTGGAGAATGGACTAATGCTCTATATAAACACTCAAACTATAAGCACAAAGACAACATTTTCAACGAGATTATAACAAACAAAAAAAAAAAAAACACAACTATATATATATATATATATAAAATATATAATATACAATATTCACTCTTCCCATCATTATGTTCTCCAGTCACGGAGAGAGAACTGTTTAGCCCAGTATTTTGAAAGTTATGAGGAAATATCAACATAATAAAATATATTCTGTCAGAATCTGTTCTGAGAGGAGGGTTTCTGACCGGAAAATGACTTTTCTGAGGTAATTTTGGTCTCAAATCTAGTTATATCAATGATTTTTAAAAAGTAATGGGGAAATATCAACATAAAATATATTCTGACAGAATCTGTTCTGAGAGGAGGGTTTCTGACAGGAAAATGTATTTTCTGAGGTAATTTTGACCTCAAATTAAGTTATAGTAATGATTTTTAAAAGTAACGGGAAATATCAACATAAAATATATTCTGACAGAATCTGTTGTGAGAGGAGGGTTTCTGACAGGAAAATGTGTTTTCTGAGGTAATTTTGACCTCAAATCAAGTTATAGTAATGATTTTTAAAAGGTTATGGGGAAATTTCAACATAATAAAATATATTCTGACAGAATCTGCTCTGAGAGGAGGGTTTCTGACAGGAAAATTACTTTTCTGAGGTAATTTTGACCTCAAATCAAGCTATATTAATGATTTTCAAAAGTTATGGGGAAATTTCAACATAATAAAATATATTCTGACAGAATCTGCTCTGAGAGGAGGGTTTCTGATAGGAAAATGTCTTTTCTGAGGTAATTTTGACCTCAAATTAAGTTATAGTAATGATTTTTAAAAGGTTATGGGGAAATTTCAACATAATAAAATATATTCTGACAGAATCTGCTCTGAGAGGAGGATTTCTGACAGGAAATATGTCTTTTCTGAGGTCATTTTGGTCTCAAATCTAGTTATATCAATGATTTTTAAAAAGTAATGGGGAAATATCAACATAATAAAATATATTCTGACAGAATCTGCTCTGAGAGGAGGGTTTCTGACAGGAAATATGTCTTTTCTGAGGTAATTTTGACCTCAAATCAAGTTATATTAATGATTTTTAAAAAGTTATGGGGAAATTTCAACATAATCAAATATATTCTGACAGAATCTGCTCTGAGAGGAGGGTTTCTGACAGGAAAATGTCTTTTCTGAGGTAATTTTGGTCTCAAATCAAGTTATATTAATGATTTTTAAAAGCTATGGGGAAATTTCAACATAATAAAATATATTCTGACAGAATCTGCTCTGAGAGGAGGGTTTCTGACAGGAAAATGTCTTTTCTGAGGTAATTTTGGTCTCAAATCAAGTTATATTAATGATTTTTTAAAAGCTATGGGGAAATTTCAACATAATAAAATATATTCTGACAGAATCTGCTCTGAGAGTAGGGTTTCTGACAGGAAATATGTCTTTTCTGAGGTAATTTTGACCTCAAATCAAGCTATATTAATGATTTTTAAAAGTTATGGGGAAATTTCAACATAATAAAATATATTCTGACAGAATCTGCTCTGAGAGGAGGGTTTCTGACAGGAAATATGTCTTTTCTGAGGTAATTTTGACCTCAAATCAAGTTATATTAATGATTTTTAAAACGTTAAAGGAAATATCAACATAATAAAATATATTCTGACAGAATCTGCTCTGAGAGGAGGGTTTCTGACAGGAAATATGTCTTTTCTGAGGTAATTTTGACCTCAAATCAAGCAATATTAATGATTTTTAAAAGGTTATGGGGACATTTCAACATAATAAAATATATTCTGACAGAATCTACTCTGAGAGGAGGGTTTCTGACAGGAAAATTACTTTTCTGAGGTAATTTTGACCTCAAATCAAGCTAGATTAATGATTTTTAAGAAGTTAAAGGGAAATATCAACATAATAAAATATATTCTGACAGAATCTGCTCTGAGAGGAGGGTTTCTGACAGGAAAATGTCTTTTCTGAGGTAAATTTGGTCTCAAATCTAGTTATATCAATGATTTTTAAAAAGTAATGGGGAAATATCAACATAAAATATATTCTGACAGAATCTGCTCTGAGAGGAGGGTTTCTGACAGGAAAATGTCTTTTCTGAGGTAATTTTGACTTCAAATCAAGTTATATTAATGATTTTTAAAAAGTTATGGGGAAATATCAGCATAATAAAATATATTCTGACAGAATCTGCTCTGAGAGGAGGGTTTCTGACAGGAAAATGTCTTTTCTGAGGTAATTTTGACTTCAAATCAAGTTATATTAATATCCATATCCACAATATTCACTCTTCCCATCATTATGTTCTCCAGTCCCGGAGAGAGAACTGTTTTCGCCCAGTATTTTGGAAATTATGTGTGCAATATTCCATTAAAAACATAAGAATTGTCCATTTTGATTTCAAGGCGACTTCTAACAGCTCAAACATTGGGCCTGGGAATGACCCAGTATCACGTCAGAGGCTCATCATTCTGTGTGTCTTAATATGATTGTGGCAGCTTCTCTGAAATATCTCCTGATCAATGTTTAGAAAATGTCAAGGTTTAATCATACATAAGATTTGCATGAAGCAGTTGCTATCAAGCTCATTTTGTAAAGAGAATTAAATGAAACTTTATAAAGCATCAACATCCTATATTCATGAACGCGTCAAACCAAACTGAACTCAAAGCACAAGCGATTAAAGATCATGGCTACGAGTGAAACTGTAATGGCCTGCTGCTTGTTATTCTGCTCACGCTCCTCTTCAGCACCCAAGACCTGCTAATGTGATTTTTACAGTCATTCTGCTTTCCACACGTCTGTTCACCCAGTGCACTATGGGCCAGAGCAGGAACCCTTTAGTTATTGTACTGGATCATGGATCGCATGGATTGTTTTTTATTAAGCTGTTTGTCTATGTGTGGTCACGACCCAAATGCTGCAAAAACAAAACCGTTGTTTCTTATTCTTGTAATAACCTTCTCCTCTTTTCTATTTCGTCCTCCAGACCCTGCACTCCCAACTAATGGATTATTTTTGAACAGATATCTTCCTTTGTTCACTGATTCTACGATGCACATGCGATTTCAATATTTCAGGTAAAAGAACTGAATATCAAAAATTACTTCATTATTAAAGTGTAAAACATCGGGAAGTAATATTAATGATTTTTATAAAGTTAGAGGACATTTCAACATAATAAAATATATTCTGACAGAATCTGTTCTGAGAGGAGGTTTCTGACAGGAAAATGTGTTTTCTGAGGTAATTTTGACCTCAAATCAAGTTATATTCATGATTTTTAAAAAGTTAAAAAGGTTTTCAGATTATGCGCGTGTCGCTCTGTCTCTAGTGTAGTTGTGACGCTTCAGTTTAGTGTGATCTGTTATCAGAGGTGACTGTGTCCAAAGTTGTTTTTCTGAAATGTACATACACACATCCGTAGGGCCGTGTCATTGTCTGTGTGTATTTCCATTGTCCCCTAACTATAATTACTATAATGGGCTTTTAGATGGTAATGTTAGCATCTGCTATTAATTTGAATAATGCTTCAATTGCTTGAATTGACTGGTGTGAATGACTTAGCCCACGTAAACCTGCCTGTTAGCATTCTTGAATTGAATGTGATGCTAATAATTTTAGCCATCAAACTATCAAACAACTATCCAAACTGTTTTAGACCTAAAAGAGTCTTTGTAGGCCTATGTTACCCTTAAATGTCAGAGAAAAGAACAGAATCAGAGATTTTTTTTTTTCTTATAGAAAACTGTACTTTGCATATTAAACTATAAAACACATAATTATAGAGAGATAGAGATGAAAATTTCATTTCATGATTATAGTGAACAAAATGAATCCTGTTCAAAAGTCCTAATGCTACACCTAATGCTAATTCGATTCACCAAGTTTTATGTAGAAAACTAAAATTAGCATCAATATGTACTTTTTGTTTACATAAACATTAAAATAATAGCATTAAAAATGATGGCCAGATTTTAAAGGAGTGTCTTGCAACATGTTATCTACAATGCACAAGTTCAAATTGAGTTTTGACAAAAAGGTTTTATAAAAGATAAAGCTCACATATTTCAGCCTCTAAATCATTTTTATAAAAGTCAAAAAGATAAATACTGACATTTACAGTGCACATTATCCTTTATTATTAATAGTATGCGGTCCGATTTTTTCCCGTTGCGGCCTGTCGTTGCTATGCAACCATGCAGCTTTACAGGGGGTATGGCTTATGTAAATGAGATGTAAATGAGCCCTGTTGTCACTCCAGCAGGTGAGAACAGGTGACAACTGCACAATCTTTAGAGGCCGTTTTCTCCCTTTTGAGCTTTTCTGAGTGCCTACCTTCACATGGCCACAACTTCTCCAAATATTATCAGATTTCCATGTGTTACACATCGTTAGAAAGCTTGGAGACTACACTTTCAGAATCTGTGAATAACTCAAAATGCCCCAGAACCGACTTGTGTCCCTACTTTCCGTGATTGGTCACATTTAATGTCAGTCATGTGTGCAGGGAAATATCATTTATTAGGCATTTAAAAACATGGAAAGCTCAAAAGTAAATGGCTTTCAGGACTAAAATTATGAAATCATTCCTGATGCATTTCTATTAGCAGAAAGATAAAAATGGACAACAAAGATAAGCTGTTGATCAAATGAGTAATGAGATAATAATCATTATTGTATTGTGAGATTTGAGAGGTTTTCAGTGTCGACAAGAGCCAGTTCAGTTCCAGTGTTTTTACAGGAAAGAAAGACACAAGGACTTTTTCATGTTCATGTTATTTTATTGTCACAATAACTGACATTTAATTTTCTGATGTATACATATATTTTATGACAATATGATTTGAACAGGCACTGCTGTAATGCTCAGACTGATGTCTTTCTGTACCCTGATGTGTTTTTCACACAGTCCCGACTCAAGCTAATGTCTCACACACCTCTTCCACGACTGGAGCCATGTTTATCCACTGGATTTCTGTCTGAAAACCTTTCATGGTCATGCAGAAGCTCAAATCGTCATCCTGACGTCGGCATGTCCTTAAGGTAAGTCAAGGAATCAAGTCTTTGTAAAAGGATGTATTTTCTTCATTGCCTTGAATGGAAGGTGGAAGTCCAGGTACTGTTAAAAAGATCGGCCAAATCATCTGACTCACACAAGAAGATCTGGCAGAAGAGGAATTAAAACATCTAAAACCAAGTGAAAACACTAAATCCAGAGTATGACCCTTCTGATGTGTAGGGCTGGGTATAGAGCTCCATACTTTTTAGGCACTGACCGAATTGCCTCGATAACATTGAGTATCAAATTTCGATACCTAAGGGGTTAAGTAGTCAATCCCTCCATGTGAGGAAGATTTGTGTACAGTATGTGGTGTGAAAGCCACTGAAGACTTAACGTCTCATAATAACGGCTCCATGTCTCGTAATAATGAGACACTTTCTTGTTATGATGAGAAACTTTCCAAGCAGTCAAAAAATTGTTCTGTCACAAACTAACTTTCTTGCTCAGCATATAAAGATGAACTACTTATTTCAGACTGTGGTGATGTGGTTTCTCCACTGCATGGATCTTCATGTGTCTCTTGAGGTAACTTTTAATAGTGAAACTCTTCCCACACTGATCACACGTGCGGCTTCTCTCAGGTGTGGATCTTCTCATGTGTTTTCAGATTAGATGACTGACTGAATCTCTTGTCACAGTGTGAACACTTGTATGGTTTTTCTCCAGTGTGGATCCGCTCGTGTCTTTTCAGAACTGATGACTGACCGAATCTCTCGTCACAGTGTGAACACTGGTAAGGTTTTTCTCCAGTGTGGATCCTCTCATGTGTTTTCAGATGTGCTGACCGACTGAATCTCTTGTCACAGTGTGAACACTTGTAAGGTTTTTCTCCAGTGTGGATCTTCTCGTGTCTTTTCAGATGTGCTGACTGACCGAATCTCTTGTCACAATGTGAACACTGGTAAAGTTTTTCTCCAGTGTGGCTCCTCTCATGTGTTTTCAGACTAGATGACTGACTGAATCTCTTTTCACAGTGTGAACACTTGTAAGGTTTTTCTCCAGTGTGAATTATCTGGTGCAGTTTTAAATGGTTTGCTGTAGTAAAAGTCTTCTCACACTCAAAGCACATGTACTCTCTCACACCAGTGTGTATTTTCTCATGTGTATGTAAACTTTGCTGATGTAAAAAACTCTTTCCACACACAGAACATGAATATGGCTTCTCCTTCGTATGAACTCTCAGGTGTGTCTTCAGGGCTGATGTATCAAAAATGTTTTGCTGCACTGATCACATGCATACGGCTTCACTCCGGTGTGGATCCTCATGTGACTTTTAAGGTTTGATGATTGTGTGAAACTCTTCCCGCACTGATCACATTCGAATGGTCTCTCTCCAGTGTGGATTCTCATGTGAATCTCAAGATGTTTTTGGTATGTGAAACTCTTCCCACACTGATCACATGTGAACGGCTTCTCTCCGGTGTGGATTCTCATGTGATCATTAAGGTTTGATGATTGTGTGAAACTCTTCCCACACTGAGCGCAGGTGAAAGATTTCTTGGCTCTTCTTTTCTTTATAAATGTCTCTTTAGTCTTTGAGCGACTCAAAGGTTTTTCTGCAGGTTTGACATGATGTTCCTCCTCCATTTCACTCAGTTCTTCACTCTCCTCGTTCTCTTCCATCAGGTCTGAAATCAAAGAAAAACTGTTTAAATCGCATTTCAGTACATCAAAGTAAATAAAAGAGAGAAATATGAAGTGAAAGGACATAAAACGTTAATTTGTTTGATGCATTGTTATTGCATGAATTAGGTACATTGATCTACCAGCTAATATTTAAAACATAAATTAGGCACAGATCTAGTTTCTGTAGAGAAAGAATGACACAATTATCAGCTTTTAAGCTTCAAACTGATTCAGTGTGGTTATATTTTGTCATCTCAATTTGTTGCAAGTGAAAATTATTTAGTGTAGGCCTATTTATTTATTCAGTTTTTCTCTGTTGTCAGAAACGCTGCAGGTGCGCAAACATTATATAATGTGTGAATCCAGGTTCTGTTGCTGATCTGTTCTGTATGCATGTTAAAATAATCGGGAAAATTAACCGAAATAAGCATCCCTAGAACAAACAAGTCCCATCAATGGAGGACCCACCTCAGAACTTAAAGGGACTTAAAGGATCTGCAGTTAACATCTTGATGCCAGATCCATTATGACCATGTTTCAAGTATTGTGTTGGTCCCCTTTAGCTGCCAGAACAGCCCTGACCCATCGAGGCATGGACTCCACTGGACCCCTGAAGGTGTGCTGAGGTATCTGACGGAAGGCGCCAAGGCAGACATGAAGCTGAGCAACCTCTACACTCTGGTACTGCTACACACTAGGGGTGTAATGTTTCTTGGTTATAAAAAAGAATGAAAAAAAATAATTTGATCAGTCCCATTCTCCACCCACAGTTCAGCACGCACACGCACAAGCAGCTCATCTAAGCCTTACATCAGCAAGTGCAGTGCAAAGCGTGGGATGCAGTGGAGTAAAGCACACCGCCACTGGACGTGTTCTTAGGAGTGACCAATCACGCTTCTCTGCCTGACAATCCCATGGACGAGTCTGGGTTTGGCGGTTGCCAGGAGAACAGTACTTGCCTGACTTGCGATGTGCCACGTGTAAAGTTTGGTGGAGGGGGGATTATGGTGTGGGGTTGTTTTTCAGGGGTTGGGCTTGGCCCCTTAGTTCCAGAGAAAGGAACTCTTAATGTGTCAGCAAACCAAGGCATTGTGGACAATTTCATGCTCCCAACTTTGTGGGAACAGTTTGGGGATCAAATGAGTGAGTTCAGCTTTGAGAATGAAACCAACCTGTTTGTTCCTCAGTTTCTTCATGTTTCACTCTCAATGTTTCTCGATCCTCACGTCTTCACTCTCCTCTTTAATGAACTCCATCTCTTCATCAGGAGTTTATCTGTGTTTGTCCTGTTTAAAATGAGTAATTAATGAATAATTAACAGAAAGAAAAATTAATCACAATCTGAGAGTGTGTCTCAATCAGTTCAGTCACTGGTAAGAGAGTCAGAGAGAGTGAGTTTTTCACAATTTTCACAGGCATGTCCTTTGACGCCGTGTTTGGCTTTTAAACAGAACTGCTTTTTTATTTGACGTAAGTATATCACACCAAAGATGCTTTTTCATTGTGTTCAATGGTTTGAGTGTTCAATGGTTGGAGTCTAATATATTATTAGTTGGTCAGTTGTTGAATTCTGATGGTCAGCTTTTGAGATTTACTGAACTATGAATTAAATGTAAGTGTCATATTTCTGTGAAAGAATATTGTACTGTCATGAATTCATCTCTATTCATCAGTCAGAGCGATAGTTAATTGACCTCACGTTACCTGATTAGATGAAAACACTCAAAACTAACACTACAGATTAATATAATAATGCATATTATACTAGGGTGACCGTTTTCGGGGACAGTCCCGGTCTTTGGTGTTCTGTCCCTGTTTTACAGCTCGTTCAAAACAACCGCAGATACGCCATGCAAAAAGCCCAACCAACATACACCAGCAGATGGTTATAGGAGCAATCGTGTAGTGATTATTTCAGATACGCTGACTCTACTTCATGAAGAGCGTAACCGAGAGCAGAGCGCCATTATCATCAAATATCAAAAGAGACATTGCTATCGCTTTTCAAGGTAGTGACGTACTAACTGTTCATGTTAAATTAAAGTGCTTTATAACAGAGCCTCGACAGGGTGCGGGATTGATCTGACCCCAAAACACACACACACACACACACACACACACACACACACACACACACACACACACACACACACACACACACACACACACACACACACACACACACACACACACACACACACACACACACACACACACACACACACACACACACACACACACACACACCTGAACTATAAAAAAAACCGAAACATAATGTGTATTAACACTTAACAAATGCTTAAAATAAGCCTAACATGCAAAATGACAAGACCAATTAAAGATAAGTTATTTTCCAAACAAAACATTTAAAAAAGTAAAAAAAAAGTTGGCTAATTTATACAGTATAAACTTTAAGTATCAAAAACAATTATATTTGTTAAATACTTTTATTCAACATATATTTGTTGTTTTATTTTTGTAATGTGTTTAATTCACGTAGGCTATTGTTTTGAACCGCTTGTGATTTACAAAGGTTACTATTAACGGTTTTCATTGTTTGTGTTTTATTTGTTTTGTTTTTTGCGGGTGCTGTGAATTATATTAAAACCAGACCAACAGTCTTAATATCAAACTAAATCATCATAATTATTAATGTTAATAATAATATAGGAGCCCACAACAACAACAAAAAACATTCGCCCGTTTTATAATTAATAGATAATAAAATGAGATTTTTAGTGATATTGACCACTCAAATAGGAAGTCCCCGGTTTCCATTTCAGAAATCTGGTCACCTTATATTATACAGACCCTTAATATATTAGTCAGTTTAGCTATTTAATGATTTGTAGAAATAGATAGAAGTACATAGAAGCGCTTCAAATCACTGAATCATTTGTTGTGAATCAATCGGTTCAATTGACTCGGAGAGTCTAAAGCTCCGGTTCTCTCGTCACTCTCCAGAGACTGAACTCATGTTTGAACTGATTCACGATAAAGAGCGAAATGAGACGCTCCTTCTGTTCCTCGTGAGTTTATGATGTTACTTTACTCACACAACGCTGATAAATGTTAGATAAAGCATTGCAGCGTTACATTTAATAATACACCATTCATTCTGCATCGCTTTAAACACTTTAAACAAACCTTTCTTCAGCCGAATCACAACAGACGCAGGAGCGGCGCGGCCTTATGACGTCACACCACCACACCAAAATAAAAGTCCTGTTCACTGACGTGTGTAAAATCACAAAAGTGCACAGAAATATACATAGAAAAAAATATTTTAAAAAATCAGATTTGAATGTATTATTGAAATTCATTTAATAACACAATAGTAAGTTAATAATAGTTTAAATTAACAGTTAATGTAGCAAATAGATAGTAATAAAAAACAAAGCAAAACCTTTTATTTTTTTATTTTAAAATCTTTATCATAAGATTTATAGCAACAACTCGTAATAATAATACAATTTGGTTGTAACAGTGGAAATTAAATGGCTACATTATGAGACACAATTGCTCTACTCTCCAAAATGGACAAACATGCATATTTGAACATGCATGTTAAAAATATTTTTGTTAAAAAAACCCTACTCAATCAAAATAAATCTATTATGACTAATGAAAAGTGAAAACAAATGAAAAGTGTTGCGGCATTACAGATGCTCACGTGGTGTGCAAGATGACTTTTTATACGTCTCTGTTGAGCTCACGATGGAATAGCCAATCAGATGAGTTTAGATTAGCCACAGGTGAATTAAAACTTTTCAGCCCACGAACCCAAAAATAACGGAGCCACACTCCAAAAAATGCTTTTCTTACTTAGTCTTTTGTCTTGTTTCCAGTCCAAATATCTAAAAATTCTTACATTTAAGAAGCATTTACTAAACAAGCAATCACATTACAGTAAGCATGTATAATCTTGTTTGAATTAAGATTATTTTGCTCATTTTAAGCAAAAACTCACTTAATTCTGAGTTATTTTGCCCCAAAGCAAGACAATAACGTTTGCTTGTCTAGTAAATGCTTCTAGTTTTAAGAATTGTTAGATGTTTGGACTGGAAACAAGACAAAAATACAAAGTAAGAAACTTGTTGTTTTTGCAGCCATTCATAACTTGAATGTGTATGGCTTCTGGTGTCATTCGCTTTCAGTCATTTTACTTGAACAAAAGCCCAAAAGTCCATTATACTGTTTTATACAACAAACTTTAAATTCTCACATCATTTTAGTTTCACTAGCATAATCATAAACCGCTTTGAAGGACAAATGGTTTAACCGTTTGTTATTCTTCTAGTTATTTACCCATATGTGCTAATGAATCGGAAGTCTTGCACATTCATAAAAAATTGCTTCTACAGTACAAAATAAGGTGAAGAAGCAGCTTTGAGCTGCACATTCCTCTAGAAGCTTCTGATTGGTTAATTTATCACAATGATCAAAAGACATGAAGACAGCTAGATGTAGTAAGACTTTAAAGAATAAACAGCAGACTTAAAGGGGTTGTGAACTGAGAAATCAACTTTCCCTTGAGCTTTTGATATATAAGAATATCCTGAATGTTTCAGAGCTGAACACTTCCTTGTTACTCAAAGAAAAGCTTTTATTGACACCAGGCCCAGCAAACGAGAGATCTGTGAATGTTTCATCAGCGAGAAGTGAAACCCCGCCTCAACCGAAGAAGACGATCGCCTGATTCTGTAGCCCCGCCCACTGATTCGCTCATGACATGTTACATACAGGCCTACGTGGAGCAATAAACATGCTGCATAAGATTCATTCGGATTCCAGTATTCTGAATGCAGTTTAACTTTATTTTTAATGAATATCCAGCTCATGTGGGCAAGACACTTGCAAATCAGCTCCACTAGTGCAAATGCAAATTCTGTGGGCAGGAAGTGGGCGGTTTCACAGGATTGCAAATGCAATGGAAATTTTTGTTTTATTTACATTTATTCATTTTTAGCATTTAGTAATTTATTTGTAATAAACACTTTAAGTTGCCCATTAAAAAGTATTATTTATATGTTGAATTTGCCTGTTTTTAAAACAAACATGAGGTCATATTGTCACCATTGTTTAAGTGCCTTTTTATGAAACCATAAAGCTGTTTTACAAAATGAAAAATTATCTCACAAACAGCTTTATCTCTTTTAGAGTAAGGACTCACCTTTTAGTGTATAAAGCTTAAGCTATGTGGACTCGTCCATATCATGAAATACTTAACGCTGAACAAAACTAGACTAAACAAATACATGGCACAAACACATGGCAGCACAAACAAACTACTTATTTACTTCTTGAAAATACCCAGTAAGGATCCATCATCCTTTTTTTTAGGATAGCTGAAGCTGTAGGCTCCTGCTCACAAAAACCCCTACAAGTTTCAAAAGTATTCATATCTACCCCAAGCCATGCTTAATGGTGATACGTTCATTCTATACAAATTAAACCGAATAAGACATCACTTTAGAGAGTAATGAATTTTTACCTCTGAAACTCTCTTTTCTACACTCTATACACAACAAACTAATTAATTACCATTATTAGCTAACAGGGGAACTGGTGCGAATGTCCTTCAATAAACGACCAAGTAATCCTTTCTTATGCTTGTTTCCAAGCCAAGAGTTACCCAGTTCAAATTGTCGATTTGTATGTTAACCATGCCCTCTCCAAGTGCTGAGTGTGAGCTCCACTTACAGGATCAACAAACCACCTTGAGTGATTCACGGTGAAATGCCTGTAGCCCAAATTGGTGAGAGCAACCCTATATGCTCTCCACTCATCACTAAGTATTAATGTCCCAGGCTGCACATGCTTCACCAATAAGGGAATCAGATGGTGGCAGGACCTCTTCTTGACCAGCCTCAGGATAGGTCTTTGATGCCTTTCTTTTGCCTTTTCTTTGAAGCATCCCAAAAACCTACTTTTTGCATCTCCAGGTGTTGGATATTCTCCCACGAAAATACTGTAAAAACAACATATTTTTCATATAATTAACATCTCACACTTTAATTCACTATCAATATCATAATAGTCATATAGCCTGACCCTAAGGGCCCTATTTTCATATATCATCGATATGATATGCAGTCATGTACGGCCAGTCTCAAGCGCAGTGACATTTTATATAATGGAACACAAATATAGAGCGTACTATTTGCATTTGAGTTGGCAAATAGGAAGCTAGGGCTGATACACATTCTAGTAGCAGAACGCAACACAAACAAAACTAGATCGTAATCCTTATAGAATACCTTTCGTTTATGGCGGACGTTGCTCTCATCGATGACAACAGTCTCCATTTCATCTCCAAGTCGTTGTCCTGTTTTATTTTCATATCGCCTCATTGCATGTCATGAACATCAAATGGATAGTTCACTCAAGAATATCTGTCATCATTTACTCACCCTCAAGTTGTTCTAAACCTGTGCACGAGCTTATTTGTTCTGCTGAACACAAAGAAAGATATTTGGAGGAATGTTTGTAACCAAGAAGATCTCACCCCCCATTGATACTATGGAAGTCAATGGTGAATGAGATCTGTTTGGTACAGGTTTAGAACAACTTATACAGCATAGAGCATATACAGCATGACTCTGAGATTTAGTGCAATCTATCTTGAAGGATGGATAAATAACAATCCCATACAAGATTTCTTCGGGAGGAATATTTACTAAATAGAAACCAAAGTATATAACTTAAATGTTTACATCTCTACGTACTTCCACAGCTTGCTACTAGCTTATTAGAGCAATGTTGCTAGCAAAGAAAGATTTGAGAGCAGGGAGTGCTGCTGTATATCAGCATAGATAAATTAACGACATCAAATTATTTCAAACATAATCTTATTGTTACAAAAACTAACATTCATGAATAATCTGACCATGCACATAACTTACCACCTGTAAATGTCTGCCGAGTTGCCTTTCTTCTTTAACTTCATCTTGTTCTGACACAACCTGCATCTTATTCTATTTTTCAACAGCTTCTTTTTCTGTAACCATTTAATTTGACTGTCCTCCTCTTGGTTGTCTTTCCCTCTGTTAAAGACAAAATTTTATTTCCTAAATGCATGTTTTTATGTTAGATTTTCTCTAACTTTAAAGTTACCAATGCAACTTCCACTTGCATCTGGAGTTGTGGAGTTGGGCGCTAATTAGAAAAAAAGATTTGGGTGCTAATTTTGAGGTTATGCCCAAACGTGGTCCGAATGTGCATGCCACGCATGCGCGTGTGTTTAAATGATCGGCAGCCTGAATGAATAGGACACCACTGACAAGGTCCTTGAGTCTAGGGAATAATTATCGTGTAACTTACTTAACTTCCACGTATGTGTCTGTGTGTAAGCCATTGCGCTTAACTGGCTCATTCGTAAAGCTCTACAGTCGCCCATATAAGGTTGAAAACAAACTAATTTGGCATCATCTGAATGAGGTGACTAAGAGCGATCGTTTTACCTGTTTATTACTACCATCCACCCCATTACGCCTGTGGTTGGCATCATGCTTCAAAACAAAAACATTATACAATTTCTTAATGACATCAAAATATTTGGAGCCCGCTTTACTCTGACAGAGATATCACACTTTGACAATACACTGGAAATCCAGCCCCTTAGAGAGCTCCTTTTGGAAATGAGGCTACGAACGAGAACAACTTCTGCAGTCATACGACTTGAACCAGTCAGCAGAGAGGAAGAGGAAGAAGAAGAGGAGCGGGCCAAGTCCAAAAACACACATCGAGGTAATCACCTTAGCAGCGTACTGTTATCATGGACTCTGCCGCTATGCAAAGAGGCAAAAGAAAGATGAATTACAATGGTTTGTGGACTGACAATCTCAAATGTATCGATATTGATATTTGCATTAAGTTGGTTTTGTTTAAAAAAATGATGCCCACTACTCAGTAGTCAGGCAGCTGGCTCGCAAGTACTAGCTAACATTCGCTGATTAGTTGACGTTAGCCTTTGTCGTTAGCTTTCTTTAATAATCGGCTGCAAAAGTTTAAAAGAAATGCTCATGTAACATTATTTGCCAGCTTTCTGCCTGGCAGCATTAGTCTATGGTGAATAACCTTTTTAAATATTTTGGTTAGGCCAATGGTTTTATTACCATTATTACCTTGTTTGCTAGTTAACTTAGTCCTGAGCATCTATAACATTATACATGGTAATGTAGACTAAGCTAAACTTCGCTATGATAATGTTACTGGTATAATGTTAACTGTTGCAGTGTTAGCCAAATATAATATCATTATTTAACAACTATATCAATAACTGATATCGATATCAATGATTTTATATTTTATCAATACGACCTATTTACAAGGTTTCAAATTTCAATATTTTATTCAGAATACAACATAGATGATATATCAAATGTTTAAACTGAGAAAATGTATCATTTTAAGGGAAAAATAAGTTGATTTTAAATTTCATGGCATCAACACATCTCAAAAAAGTTGGGACAAGGCCATGTTTCCCACTGTGTGGCATCCCCTCTTCTTTTTCTAACAGTCTGCAAACGTCTGGGGACTGAGGAGACAAGCTGCTCAAGTTTAGGAATAGGAATGTTGTCCCATTCTTGTCTAATACAGGCTTCTAGTTGCTCAACTGTCTTAGGTCTTCTTTGTGGCATCTTTATGATGCTCAAATGTTTTCTATGGGTGAAAGATCTGGACTGCAGGCTGGCCATTTCAGTCCCCGGATCCTTCTTCTACGCAGCCATGATGTTGTAATTGATGCAGTATGTGGTCTGGCATTGTCATGTTGGAAAATGCAAGATCTTCCCTGAAAGAGACGACGTCTGGATGGGAGCATATGTTGTTCTAGAACTTGGATATACCTTTCAGCATTGATGGTGCCTTTCCAGATGTGTAAGCTGCCCATGCCACACGCACTCATGCAACCCCATCCCATCAGAGATGCAGGCTTCTGAACTGAGCGCTGGCAACAACTTGGGTTGTCCTTGTCCTCTTTAGTCCAGATGACACAGTTGTTATGGAACTAACCATTTTATAACTACATTTTTTAAAGAGAAATATGGGAGGAGCTTGAGTTTGTTGCCCAGCCCTGATGCATCTACTCTCACCTAAGCTTACGCTACTCCTACACCCTACGTCATACATAGGGTCAGAGGTCACTCGCGTATGGCCGTTATCTTCAAGCTAGAAAAAGCTCCTCTCAAATCATCGGGTTTGGTTAACCCATAAATCCTTGTGGTTTACAGATGCTGTTCGTTCTAAAACCCAACTTGCAGTGTGCAAAGCCATCGGGCCTGACGGTAAGAAGCACAGTGGATTTGTAAGGACTGAACACTGCAATTATGAATATGGCTGGAAGATTTATAAGGCCACTAGCTATGAGGTAACTCAGTACAGTATGTTATATTTAATATATATATATTTTTTGTTATATTTATCGGCTTGAGAAATCACTAAGTTGTTCAGCGCTTAAATTCAACACAGTTGTCTGGCTTTAATCAAACCAGGGTAAAAAAACGAAGTTTTGTTTTGGATAGTGATTTAAAAATGGATAGTCAAATAAACACCGTTGTTAGATCTTGTTTTTTATTTATTTATGTCTGTTAGCTACGACTAAACCATTTCTATCCACGTCAGATCTTGAGAAAGCAATTTCTTCTATCGTTTTCACTAGGACGGATCACTGTAATTCCCTGTATTATGGAGTTGATGCTAGAGCACTAGGGCGTTTACAGAAAACCCAAACCGCAGCGGCAAGATTGATCAAGTCTGCCAAAAAACACGCCTCTGTTACTCCATTACTATGTTCATTGAAGTGGCTGTCTGTACGGTATAGGATTATTTATAAAATTCTGCTACTGGTTTTCAAGGCTATCCACAATCTAGCCCCTGTATACTTGTCAAGTATGGTGTCAATCTATACTCCCCCAGATTCTTGAGATCTGAAAATCAATATTTTCTCTGCATTACCAGGACAAAATACAGATATAAGGGTGATAGAGCCTTTTCTCAAGCCGGTCCTAAATTGTGGAACGATCTCCCTCTTGCTATTAGAGCTGTCAAATCGTTTCCTGTGTTCAAAGCCATGGTAAAATCACATCTGTTGAATTCTAACTGTGGGTTTTTATGACAGGGTGCTGAATCCGATTGTGTTTGTTCATATGTACATATAGTTTTTGTTTGTTGGTTTTAGTTTGTGATTATGAAGCACTTTGGGCAACTTGTGTTGTATTAATCTGTGCTATATAAATAAAATAATAATAATACATTTAAAACACTACAGATAACAAACACATGATTATAATTAACTGGCTGAGGTGAAGATGTCACCTCTCCTATTTCTTCAGAATTTAAATTACTGTATTAATAATCTGCAGGTTCTGGTTGATCCGTGTGGAGGACGTGGTTGGAAATGGATGGAGGGGGCACAGGAGACAGCAACATGTTCACATATGAACAATCAAAGAGGTTCAACTACGTGTGTAGGTTAGTGCCAATACAAATACAATACTAATTTTACAAAAAAGGTCAACTTTTATGTTTGCAGACTAACTGAAAAAGAATTGAATCCATCTCAGAAATGTTTTATTGAGATTAAGATGATGTCGTGTCTGTGATGGTGTTCTAATGTGCTCTTTTTTCTCAATAGTGTGAAGAGTAATGGCCTTGCAGGAAGCTTTTCAACACACGGCATGGCTTTCTGTGCCATATTGCCAAGAGCGGAGATTACAGGCATTCAAATTTCTATGCTCTGGTTCCACAGCCATGTATCTGATGACCCTTCACGATAATTCACTGTTCAGGTTTCTCTAGGTCATTTTTTCAAGCTAGGTGATGTATTCATCTTTTGAAAGACTGGACCAAAATACACAGATGGAAATGAGAAGCCAACTCTCACAAAACATTTATGCAAGTAGTATAAACACATGTGCTTTTTGTTAGTGTTTTTATAATTTTTTTTCCCCAGTGTAATCTTTTTATGATTAAAAAAGTATTAGCCATTCAAACTTGATGACAGAGAGCAAATGGAGTACATCTCCACTGTTGTGGTTTAAATGATGCCGTTTTTCCTCTTCTTTGGAAATAACACTTCACTCAGTCTTTGATGCCAGAATATAGGTTTTATTCTTTCAAACAAAACCGAGTAGATCTGCAGAGCTCCTCATGACTCAGGGAAATCCTCCATTATATAGGCAGTTCCTACACATTCCAAACACACTACGTCATTGTTTATCTTTCCCCCACATGTCTTAACTTGGCTTGAGTCCAGCACTATATATCCATATATGGACTTAACACCCAACACTGTGAGGGGTGGTCTTCCAGTCTCCTGCAGACCCCTGCACTCCCTCAGCTGAATATCATCATATAGATGTAAATAATAGTGTATAATCATACAGTTAAATTGTACTAAAATACTTATTATTAATGCAATAAACACTTCAACACCACCTGCAGAATATGTTATGTAAGTTTGCAGTAAAATCCAATGTTCTCTGCACACTCAATACTATGTTCTCAATTCCATAATGTCCTTTGTTGTTGCCATCTTGATGTAAAGTGTCATATATATCCCTCAGAGCCTTATTTTCTTTTGCATTAAAAAAAATGAAGTAAACTATAGCATCAACCTGTCTGTAATGTGGGTGATCAGGCAGGGAAGAGGATCTAAACGCAGGAATATTTTAATAAAACATGGATAAACACTAGGAACAGTTAAACGTGAGGAAAAGCCACACATAACATCAACAACGACTAACAAAACACAAGTGTAACCAAGTGCTATTTATACACACAAGGAAGACTAGTTTAACACGATAACAAGGGGTGTGGTAAATGGGAAACACCTGGGAAAACTTAGCAACATGAAAAACTACAAAGGACGAAAACACATGGCACAAGACAGGAAATAACAAAAGTGTACACAAACACAGGGAATTTATGACTATCTCTATTGCACAGCATTCACAGCAGATTCCGTTATGAACAATACATTTAGATATCAGAAAATATAATGAGATTTGTATGTACACTGAACAAAATTATAAACGCAACACTTTTGTTTTTACCCCCATTTTTCATGAGCTGAACTCAAAGATCTGCCTTTTTCTGTACACAAAAGGCCTATTTCTCTCAAATATTGTTCACAAATCTGTGTTAGTGAGCACTTCTCCTTTGCCGAGATAATCCATCCATCTCACAGGTGTGCATATCAAGATGCTGAATAGACAGCATGATTATTGAACAGGTGCGTCTTAGGCCACTCTAAAATATGCAGTTTTATCACACAGCACAATGCCACAGATATTGCAGGTTTTGTGGGAGCATGTAATTGGGATGCTGACTGCAGGAATGTCCACCAGAGCTGTTGCCTGTGAATGGTCACCTCTAAGCAGGCGTGGATTAACGCACAGGCTTGTCTAGGCTGCAGCCTAGGGGCCCCACATGTGCAGGGGCCCCGGATTGGCCAGACTTTTAATATTTTTTTATTTTATTTACTTCAGCGCAAACAAAAAAAGACCCTCATTGGCCGATAAGAAACACAAAAAGGCAGGTGATTGGATAGATGTGACTTGGGTCACATCCATCCAAGTGGAGCACAAAAATGGAAAACACAAAGGTATAAAAGAACAACGCAACCAAGATATATAGAAAAAAAATATTCCTAAATTGAGTGGATACTTCAAGGCTGGTGAATCTTCATCCAGTCGAGGACAAGATCCACAGCAGGAGGGCTGCCGGCTAGCATCTGCTCTTTAAGGCTGGTTCTATTATTTCACGTTATGGAGGGCGATCAGGTATTTATTTTCATTTCATTATTAATCTGTATTTACATCGATCAAATAGCGTGCTTAGCTAGCTACAGAGAAACTGGTAGCCAGGCAACTACGTGACAAATGGCGAGTGGCGACGTCACTGCACGGTTTCGTGCCGAGAGCGGTTTGTAATCGTGCCGTGCTGTACCAGGCTCAAATGGAAACACAACTGGACCCGTTCCTTACCATTCTAAGAACCGTTTGGCCTGACGGTGGAAGAGCGGCAATTGTTCACCTGCTCGTGGGTCAGCCGCGCCCGCGCCCTCGGCAGAGATGGAGGGAATCCCCGCCGTTTTTATTATGGCTTCGTTTTATACACAGTTTAGTGTACACTCACCTAAAGGATTATTAGGAACACCTGTTAAATTTCTCATTAATGCAATTATCTAATCAACCAATCACATGGCAGTTGCTTAAATGCATTTAGGGGTGTGGTCCTGGTCAAGACAATCTCCTGAACTCCAAACTGAATGTCAGAATGGGAAAGAAAGGTGATTTAAGCAATTTTGAGCGTGGCATGGTTGTTGGTGCCAGACGGGCCGGTCTGAGTATTTCACAATCTGCTCAGTTACTGGGATTTTCACGCACAACCATTTCTAGGGTTTACAAAGAATGGTGTGAAAAGGGAAAAACATCCAGTATGCGGCAGTCCTGTGGGCGAAAATGCCTTGTTGATGCTAGAGGTCAGAGGAGAATGGGCCAACTGATTCAAGCTGATAGAAGAGCAACTTTGACTGAAATAACCACTCGTTACAACCGAGGTATGCAGCAAAGCATTTGTGAAGCCACAACACGCACAACCTTGAGGCGGATGGGCTACAACAGCAGAAGACCCCACCGGGTACCACTCATCTCCACTATAAATAGGAAAAAGAGTGGAAAAATGTTCCCTGGTCTGATGAGTTTCGATTTCTGTTGAGACATTCAGATGGTAGAGTCAGAATTTGGCGTAAACAGAATGAGAACATGGATCCAGCATGCCTTGTTACCACTGTGCAGGCTGGTGGTGGTGGTGTAATGGCGTGGGGGATGTTTTCTTGGCACACTTTAGGCCCCTTAGTGCCAGTTGGGCATTGTTTAAATGCCACAGCCTACCTGAGCATTGTTTCTGACCATGTCCATCCCTTTATGACCACCATGTACCCATTCTCTGATGGCTACTTCCAGCAGGATAATGCATCATGTCACAAAGCTCGAATCATTTCAAATTGGTTTCTTGAACATGACAATGAGTTCACTGTACTAAAATGGCCCCCACAGTCACCAGATCTCAACCCAATAGAGCATCTTTGGGATGTGGTGGAACGGGAGCTTTGTGCCCTGGATGTGCATCCCACAAATCTCCATCAACTGCAAGATGCTATCCTATCAATATGGGCCAACATTTCTAAAGAATGCTTTCAGCACCTTGTTGAATCAATGCCACGTAGAATTAAGGCAGTTCTGAAGGCGAAAGGGGGTCAAACACAGTACTAGTATGGTGTTCCTAATAATCCTTAGGTGAAGAGGAATCACATATGTTTAAACTGTTTCAATCATTGTCTATTTCTCTGTCACCTCAGGCCATGTCTATATAGCATTGTAGTTCCTCTCTTGTTTTTTGTATTTCCTTCTGGACATTGCAGAGCTCATTATGTGCTCTCCTCATCTCTGCAATGGATTTGAGTAAACTGGATTTTACCTTTTCTGGATCATCTACTTTTCCCTGCTTCATCTGGTGAATGTCTACAGAATCCATCACTATGAATGCGACGTCCAATATGAGTAACAGTCCACTTAACACTCCTGACACTACTTCTGCTACAACTCGCCCTACTCTTGCAGTCTGAGTAGCAATTCTGCTCAGATTTGCCAACAGACCTAAATTCATGAGTTGTGTGGCACAAAAGTTAGTTCTTCTGTCTAAATTGCATGATATTTGTACATTGTCAAAAGCTGTGTAGCTGAAGAAAAGACTGAACTTTGCGATTTTTCCCAGTACCTTTCTCAGTGTATTCAGCGCTGTGAGAATTGGTTCACTTACAGATTTATACTTCTGTTGAATTCTTTCAATGCTCTCTCTTAATGATCTTTGCTGTACAGTATTAGCAATGGTGGATACAGCACCTGTCACTCCACCTGCAACTCCAACTGCGACACCAACACCAGTAACAATCAGAGATGCCCCAAGAGTGAACGGGACAAAATTAAACCAACTAATGCAGTGATTCCTCCAGCTGCTCCGATCACCGAACCTGACAGACTTCCTGCTGTGGCACTGTAATGTTGAGACTCCATCAAATCTGTTATTCTTCCCCACTCGCTAACTAAAACCTCAATTTCTTTAAAATGCTTGTTGTAGGCCTTATCAAAGGCGTTGACAGACTTCATGAAACTCTGTACAAGTGTGTCTGGAATCCTCTTGTTTCTGTTCACTGCATCGCTAAGGAATGGTTTTGCTAGAATCTCTTCAGTTGAAGGTCTGTTTTTGGGGTCACAGCTGAGCATTTGTCGGATTAATTCCCTCAGTTCCTCCGAGTATCTATCTGAGATGGGAGGGGGGTTTCCTCCCATGCTGGCAGCATGAAGCATGTAACGCTGCATGCCATTTGCCTGCAGAGGAAAAAAATAAACTAATAAAAATTACAATAAGAATCTGGTTAGCGTCAGTAGGGGTTGATGGGGAGCTAGATAAAATTGTAAGCAGTTTTAATGAAAACTCAGAATAACTCAAGAAAGAAAACGCTGACGTGTTACATGTTCAGTCTATAGGCATACATAGTGTTTCTTTAAAAATGTGGAATTTTTTGCAACATAGTTGTTTTCACAATCCTCGTGAACAGGGATTATTTGACAGCGTTGAACACAATTACACAGCAGCCAGATAAAAAGCCCAACTAAGGCTGGCCACACACTTGAAGATTTTAAGTCCAATTTGCTCCCCCAAATGATCGGGGACCTGGCATGATTCAAGGCTTTTCCAAAAAAAATCTCTATTGTGTGATGTTATTATGATTTTTTTTAACTGCACCTAATTGAGACCAGGCATCCCTGATCTAAAATATCAAACGTAAATATCAAACATGGCAGGAGAGCAAACTGACAACATTGATTGTTCTCCATTTGTTTTTCCTCTCAAGTCACGTTTGATCTTGTGTCATTGTGAACAAGGCCGGCCCGCGGCATAGGCGGAATAGGCAAACGCTAGGGGTGCCACTCATCCATAGGGGCGCCAAAAGAAATGTTTTTTCCTCCTGTTTTATTACTGATAATATTTTATTAATATTAATTCAAAATATTACCAAATAAAGCAACAACAAAAAAACAACGACTTTTCCCGGCCCGCCGCATCAGTCTCACCCCGTCCAGCAAGTGCTTGAAGTACGTCAGAAATAGAACGCGTGATCAGTTTAACGTTGGGAATTTGTTGTGTCACATCGCCTCTCGCCGTATCTAACATAGACAGGATTACTTTCGTTTTTAGGGTGCTTGGCCACTCGCACCAGACACAGTGAAAGTTGCCTGATTATTTATGACGGAATCGTCTAGTTTAACAAATATTTTAAGTTTTTTGTGCTGTCAATACGTAAATAATTTACATGTTAGTGCTGTCAATACTTCAATATTGTACGTTATAATGTGTATGAAAACATAAGTAAATGTATGTGTGGTAGAACCACACTTTACATAAAAATAGATACGTATTCTCGTGAGATCACGTTTGCCAGGCCAGTAGTTGATGATCAAGAAACACCCCACAAAAATGTAATGTCACCACATCCACAACTTAAATTATTTTGTTATTAACATGGACACATAGAGCAGTGGTCCTTTACCAACAAATGATTGATAGCAAATTGTTGTACAGCCTACCGAAGTTAATGAAAATTTATGATAATAATATTCAAGTTGTACCGGCTGTGCGTGTTCAGTGCTGTTCGCGAGTGTCACGAGTCGCGACAGCAAATCAACTAACCGTAGCTCCTGATTTCAAAACATTTCACCCGCTGGTACTTTTGCAGCAGAGACAATACTGTTTAAAGTTATAACAAAACATGAATGAATGCGAAAGAAAAGTGCCGGATGTGCTTTATATTGAAAATAAATATTAAAAGCATAAGTCTTGAAAGAGAGCTGAATTCTACTGACAGGATCCGAGCACAAAACGGACAATAGTAGCCTTTGTCTTCGGTTGCGCATCAAAACAGCCAAATAAACAGAAATTTATCAAAACGCCAAGTCGAGTATTCACATAAAGGTGTAAGCACTGTTAGGCCTGTCGCAATAATAAATATATTGATATATCGCACAATATATGTACATGACCTCAATAATTCTTTGTGATGCAATATATCGCCCATTATGTTTACATGATAATGAATGTCACCAACATTTTACTCGATTGTGCTGTCATCTTGTATGTTTTCTGTGACGGATGCGAAAGTGGTTCTCGAGCAGTTATCGACAGGTGAAAACAAAGCGTTATAGCATTTACCTGACAACTACCGACAGGTTGGAAGAATAAGCCCAAATGGACTCGATTTCAAAGCCGCAATCCCCTGTTCCGGTGCACATATAAATGTCAATGCAGAATAACGAGTGTTAAAGCTGTTTCACAAGGGAAAATGTTTATTTACTATTTATTCAATTTTATATATATATTTTTTACCCTTAATTTCCATGATCTAACGAATTAAAAGGTTGTCATTTGAAAGTGTGTAGGTCTACTTGCATTATTATGCTGTTATATTAGGATTATACAGTATATTCATTATATATTCATATATTCAGTCTCAATCTCAGTCTCTAGCTCAATTATTTCTGGGACAATATATCGAGAAACAAAAAGTAGTTATCATGACAGGCCTAAGCACTGTGTGCGTTCACCCTCTCTCTCGCACGCACGCACACACACACACACACACACACACACACACACACACACACACACACACACACACACACACACACACACACACACACACACTGTTTTGTGTTATTTAATAAATCTTTTATTATTTGACCCTTTTGGCATTTCATCATCGTCATCGTTGAACTTAAAATGTGACAGTAATACAGTGCTTTTTGGAATGAATGAATAAATACTCACCCACACGTCAAGCATGCAGAGATCATGGAGCAGCCATCCCAATGACCATATGTCACTAAAACAGCCGATGCGTGAGAATGAAAATCAGAAGTATGTAAATTGTAAATTTCATTACCATTTTAGCCAGCATTTCATAATGCTGAACATAAGAATATTTTACATACATTCAGTTGTCCAAAATCATACCTCTTAGAATTATATCTCCTCTGATAAACCTCTGGGCTGACATAGAGCTTTGCACCCACATCTGAATAAGCATATCCATCAGCTCTGCAAGGAAAATCAATGTAAACTCAAACATATAATGGTTCAGGACTTATGGTTTTGGCAAAGAATTTTCATTTTGATCCATTACTAGTTCCCATTACTGGTTTCTTTTTGTTTTTTTACCTTTCCAATGCTTGTGAGCATCCAAAATCTCCTAGATTGATGTAACCCTCTTCAGTCAGAAAGACATTCTACAGTGACAACAGAGATCACATAGGTCTTACAGCTCTGACATTGTGATATGATTTATTGAGCTTTATCAGTGCATACCTGAGGTTTAATATCTCTATGAAGAATTTTATTCACATGTAGATACTGCAGAGCCAGACAAATCTGAACCAGCCAGTGGAGGATCTGCACACATGGATAAATCCCAGTCAGTGAGTGTGTGTACTGTCCACACAAGTATATTCATACGCTCCTGGGGACCCACTATCCTGCAAAGTTTATTTCCAACCTGCTTCAGCACACCTTCCTGTGTATTTTCAACAAGTGATCCTGAAGAGCTTGATTAGCTTCAGCTGTCTTTGATTAGGGTTGGAGCTAAACTCTGCAGGACAGTGGGTCCCCAGGAGCAGGGTTGAAGACCTCTGATATAGAGTAATGTAAAAATGTATCTTTATTTTAAAAACAAACAAAAAAATGTAGAAAGTTTTGTGTGATGGGTAGGGTTCATGTGGAGGGACAGAATATACCGTTTGTACAGGATAAAAACCACTACGCCTATGTAGAGTCCCTGTAATGACAGGAATACCTGTGTGTGTGTGTGTGTGTGTGTGTGTGTGTGTGTGTGTGTGTGTGTGTGTGTGTGTGTGTGTGTGTGTGTGTAACGTCCGCACATGGATTGTATTTTATAGGTCATATCATACTAAATCTTAAATCTAACATTTTGAAAAGTTTTATGTGAGGGTTGTTTAAATGATAGCGAATAGAATATACAGTATGCATGTATGCCTGCATAAGAAACTCACCTGTGTTTCTTCAACAAAATGTTCTTTCTGTGTTTCCATGATTTTTGAAAGGTCACCTCCTTCACAATACTCCATCACTATATATATGCGTCCTGCTTCTTTATCTGAATAAATTAACATCCAGTCAGAGAAATATTTAACTCATAAGTATTCAAATATGTGCATTTTCCGACAGCTATACTGAAGTTTTTGTTTCGATAATTGTGTTACCCTTCTTCATTCCCTATGATGGTTAATAGTTTTTTCATTTTTAAGAAGCGCAACAAAACACTAATAATATGTTTAATTAGAAATAAAGGAACATTAGTGGACAAAGAAAAAACCTTCAAACGAATCCACATAAGTAACAATATATCCAAAGTTCAGACTTTTCAGGATCTCGACTTCCTTTTTGACAGTATCCAGCTCCACCTTCTAAAATCAGGAAATAAAAAAGACTTCCGTTTAAAAGTGACAATCTTATTGGAAAGAAAAAGATGACTTCTATGGTCAAACACTTCAGTAATATTTAGTAAATGCTTACATCTCTGGAATTCATCTGTTTGACCACATAAGGATCTCCATCTGTGTCATTCACCAGAAACGCTATTCCTGAAGCCCCTCGTCCGAGTTCTTCTTTTATGGTGTATCCATGATCTTTTAGCACTTCTATAATCAAGATTTACAATAGTTTCTACAAAATACTGAAAAACACTAGAGATAAGAGAAAAGAAGCTTTTCCAAACTTTGAATCAACAATATATATATATATATTTATTTCACAGTTCTGTTGAGTTATTTTAAAAATCATTTGTTACATTTATATAGTGCTTTTCTGGGTACTCAAAGCGGGGAATCTCCTCAACCACCACCAATGTGCAGCACCACCTGGATGATGTGACGGCAGCCATATTGAGCCAGAACGCCCACCACACACCAGATGATTGGTGGAGATGAAGCTAATCAGTATATGGGGATGATTAGGAGGCCATGATGGACAGAGGCCAATGGGCAAATTTGGCCAGGATGCTGGGGTTACACCCCTACTCTTTTCCGAATTTCCGGGAGGAGATTGGAGCTTTAGCTTTCATTTGTATATTTCCATAACTGTTTATTTCACACCAACATAATGAATCATTCTGCATCTGTGAGAGTGTGGACGGGCTTTTGATATCGCGCCTATACTTCCTGCTCTCTACTGTGCAGACTCTGTCCCAAATCTGTGCAAGATGTCAGCACCATATTCGCACCTCCTGAGGCTTCACTTTTCAGCGGAAGAGAATGAAGTTGCGTCGTCCATATCTTTTTATGGCCTATGGTTAGGACCCACACAGACCACAGGGTGAGCACCCTCTGCTGCCCTGACTAACGCCTCTTCCAGCAGCAACCTGGTTTTCCCAGGAGGACTCCCATGGTTGCTGGCCAAAAAAAAAACTAATTCATGGACTTTCAGTTTGATAAGTGGTGGGAAACTGAACACGAGACTGAAAATAACAGCTTTCATGGTGATTCATTTGATCTGCCCAGGTGTTTATCATTTGTCCCTGATTTCCCTTTGTATTTAGTTATGTTCAGTGGACTAAATTGTCTGGTGTTGCTTGTGTTTTACCACACCGTTGGATTATCGTTCGAGTTCTAATATAAACTTTTTTTTTTTTTTTTTTCCTTTTCGTTTTTTTATTCATCGTCGTCTTCAGTGGAGCAACCGGTGACTTACCGAAGACAATGAAATTATGGTATGCCAAACAACAAGACTCTTAAATACTCCATAAATGTGCCACACTGGACTATGTCTAATGAGGCAGAAACATACAAGTAGGTTGACATATATAAATATATTACAATTTTCAACTTAATATTTAAAGAAAAAAAAAAAAATAGATGCGTTATTCCAGTCCACCCGTCTGCAGTCCACTCTGATCTACCTTTGCCATCAGATTGTGGTTTCTAAAGGAGATTTGATGCTTTGTGCTGCTGACAAACTGATGTTGATGCTCAAATTAAGTGTGAAGTTTATACTCACTGATCAAACCAGGAGAAACGTGATCTGAGGCACTGCTGTCCACACTGGCATCTGAGAGTCTGTGATACTGAGCCATCTTTAGAGGGAGAAAAAAACTAAATCTTAAAGTATCCATGATATTTGCACTTTTAATATTATTGATTAAGCCCTTTTAGTGTTCATTATATAATGCAAGTGATTTCTGTAAGATCTAATCAATCTTAATTCTGTAATATCTTAAAATCTTAAAAGTGCATAAGACAGGTCAGGGAATGTTGTACCATTCAGGTTAACCAATTACAAACCCGATTCCAAAAAAGTTGGGACACTGTACAAATTGTGAATAAAATCAGAATGCAATGATGTGGAAGTTTCAAATGTCAATATTTTATTGAGAATACAACATAGATGACATATCAAATGTTTAAACTGAGAAAATGTATAATTTTAAGGGAAAAATAAGTTGATTTTAAATTTCATGGCATCAACACATCTCAAAAAAGTTGGGACAAGGCCATGTTTCCCACTGTGTGGCATCCCCTCTTCTTTTTCTAACAGTCTGCAAACGTCTGGGGACTGAGGAGACAAGTTGCTCAAGTTTAGGAATAGGAATGTTGTCCCATTCTTGTCTAATACAGGCTTCTAGTTGCTCAACTGTCTTAAGTTTCAAGTTTCAAGTTTATTTGTCATTACACATGTACAAGTACAGTATAACAAAATGAAGTTTGGAGCAAGCCTCCGGGCCGCAGCCGATTATTTAGGCGGCGCCACACGCTCACCAGAAATACAAGAATGCAGTTTAGCAAGCATTATATAGCAAAACACAACAAAACATAACATAACACAGTACACGTGGTCACGTGATGGGATTTTTTGTATGGAGTGGGAGAGGAGATAGATAAAGACAGGCAGACGGTTGGAGGGGGGATGGGAATGTTAGCCATAACTTCAGATGTTTTCAAGTTCAGTTCTATGGTTTGTCCTTACAGGGGAAGATAGCAGACCAAGCTGTCAGGCTGACCTCCCAACCGAGAGATAGGGACAAGTGAGGTTCGTTGGGGTAGTTGATTAGGTCAGGCAAATACAATTTATTATTTTTTAATCCATTTGATGATCTTCGGTAATTTATCCGGATCATAAGCAATCAAACAGTTCTGGTCCTCAGCATTCGCGTCCGGTCCGTGCAGTTTCCCTGGACATTACGTCCAGCCTCATGGCCAGACCGGTTACAGTCCGTAAAAGTTCACCGATCTGATCCCCGATGGAGCCCACTCTACCCTGCGTATCCGCAGTCCGGACTGCGTTGTTACGGTTCAGTTCCTCAATTCCTATCACTCTCTGATCTAATTCCTTCAAACGGTCACACACAGCCCCGAAGCATTCCTTAATTTCCACAGACAGCGGCTGGGTGAATTTGCTTGCAGCTGTCTTACCAATCTTCCGATAGGTCAGGGCAATCCCAAAGCCAAAGAATAGGAACCCCGCCATCAATAATCCAATCATGTATAAATCTTCCGCATCCTCCACGGACAGAGCCTCCAGGCACAGGACTTGCCAGTTGTTCCATGCGTCCCTCACGTACCCTGCGGCAAAGGTCCCGTCCGGGCAGGTGGGTTCTCCCGGGGCACCCTTCCTTTGTGAGAAAATCTTGTCGATCGCGCTGATTGACCAGTTAATCAATTCCATTTCAGTATTTTCAGGAGTCCAGCAAAGCAGCGGGTCAGAGAGAAAAAGAAGAGACAAAACACTAGAGCGCTAGAGCACAGCGGGAGCAGAGTGAAAACACGTCTGCACGGATTGAAGGACAGAACAGGAAGAGGTCTTCCCCATCCCATCAGAGATGCAGGCTTCTGAACTGAGCGCTAAGAACAACTTGGGTTGTCCTTGTCCTCTTTAGTCCGGATGACATGGCGTCCCAGTTTTCCAAAAAGAACTTCAAATTTTGATTGGTCTGACCACAGAACAGTTTTCCACTTTCTACAGTCCATTTTAAATGAGCCTTGGCCCAGAGAAAACGCCTGCGCTTCTGGATCATGTTTAGATATGGCTTCTTTTCTGACCTATAGAGTTTTAGCCGGCAACGGCGAATGGCACGGTGGATTGTGTTCATGACAATGTTTTCTGGAAGTATTCCTGAGCCCATGTTGTGATTTCCATTACAGTAGCATTCCTGTATGTGATGCAGTGCCGTCTAAGGGCCGGAGATCACGGGCATCCAGGTTTTCCGGCCTTGACCCTTACGCACAGAGATTGTTCCAGATTCTCTGAATCTTTGGATGATATTATACACTGTAGATGATGATAACTTCAAACTCTTTGCAGTTTTTCTCTGAGAAACTCCTTTCTGATATTGCTCCAGTATTTTTGGCCGCAGCATTGGGGGAATTGGTGATCCTCTGCCCAAAAGCTGAACAATGTGGCCTTTATATGCTTTATATAGAAGTTAGAAGACATCACTGCAGTCCAAATCCAATGTAATAAAGGCTTCTTAACAGCCGATCTGTTGCAGTTACACCCTGTCAATCATCTTGTGAGTTAACATCTTCGACACGCTACACATTTCAGATAATTTCAGAGCGCGAGCGCAATCCAGTGAAGGCAATAAAGAGTGCAGCATGTCTGTGAAGGAGAGCTGTGAGGGTGTGAATGACACTGCACAACTTCTCTATTAATTTGTGCATTTAGTAATTTAATGTTTATATATTTATAAAGCACTGAATCTCTATCAAATCGCAATTAATTCGATTCTTAGTGTTTTAAATAGATTATTAACCGAAATCAACGATTAAAAAAAAAACAGATCGCATCATCAGTATTTGTAATGGATGCATGGAGAAAACAAGTGAATCGTTACACCCCTAACTAGAGTTCAGTGCAGTAGTTTATAACCTCACTTGGTTGAGTTGATTACTTGACTATACAAGAGCTATACAAATGGTATAAATTAACTGAATGAAGTAAATGTCCCTTACCTTCTTATTTTGCTTAAGTTGCTTCAGTCTCCGAGCTGTAGTGCATACATGTTGTAGCTTATTTATACATTTTAGACACACCTTTAGGTCCAGCCCCTTGATGCTTATTGGTCTAGTTAAGGCATGGTCCTGGTCTCAGCATCTCTCTCAGCAAGTCTGGCTGACTTGCATGCCCTTCTAATGACTAAGCAAAAAGCAATGCTCAGTGGTTACACTTTCAGAATCAGCAACTGCAGTGTATGTTTTCCTTGAAATCATGTGATAGACTGGAAGAATCCTCAGTGTTAAATGAACACCACTCAGTGTTTATATGAGTGTAAAAAAGTAACAAAAAGTAAGTTTTGTAGTTAATGAGATTAAAGAGCATATTGCAGGTTAGAGACCCCAGTGAGTCAATGTATAGAAAAATAATGTAGGAACTAGATTGCCTTTAAAATATACTTATAAATATGCTACTAAAGGCCTATACACACTGGGACGAATATCGCGCTTATCTCCAGCGTTTTTCAAGATGTTTTTCGACGCGTCTTGAGTGTTCACACCCAAGCGATTTTCACTGCCGATGAGTGAACGTGCAAAACAGTAGATGACGCTCCCGGTACACAAGGTGGTGTTGCGCACTTTACGCTTCTGACACTCGCTTGTCACACAGAAGAAGAGAGACAGTATTTACGTGCTTGCCAAAACCATTCACATACTTTTTTTGCTAACTGGCAAGCAGCATTAGCAGCTCATCATCTTCTTTGTCTACTTACTACTTCTTCATCATATCAATATGTGCTTGGCAAGACCGTGTTGTGCTTGAGTGCCACCAAGTCGTGTTTTACTGTAACTTCAGCAGCTCCAGGCACGTGAACAAAAGCGCCGATCTCATTGGTCGGTCAGTTTTTAACGCGTCGTGCCAAAACAAAAAAACGAACCCAAGGCGTTTTTTTTTTTTAAATGACGCTTTTATGCCTGGTGGTTTACGCGTCGGTGTGCACACTCACATTAGCGCCCTTTGTTTAGTCACGAGGCGTTAAACGTCTGCAATGTTGTGTGAAAATCGTCCCAGTGTTAACAGGCCTTAAGGCTTTTGGAGTTGTTTTAGTCCACATCTAAAAATGCCAAACCTGGAAGTGACGTAATGCGAGGGAGTGCGGTGAATTTCAACGATAGAAAAACAATGGATCGCAATGACAGTTCGGACGCTGAGGAAATTATAAATGTTTATTAATACTCATATGACAGACCACAACCATACAATTGTGACACAATTAGGGACAGGCCAGGATTAGACAGAACAATGATTAGAGGAGACAAATTGAGTTGTGTGAGGAGAAACAGCGGAGAACAGGGCAGGTGTCTCGGTGAGACTGTATGCATTTGTGTTAATGTAGATATGTGTTCATCAATGTTGAAACTGATTCACGCAAAAACAACAGCAAAGAAGCATCACGTGTGGATGTTTATTCATATAATGTCATCCTTTACATGAGTATTGTAATGTTGAACTCCATCATATTGCTGGGATGATAATCCTCCGGTCTAAAGTGAACACTACACACACCACCGCGTGTTTCTGAGCAGATGCAGGAGTGAAGTCCCGTCTCTTCACCTGCACAACACGCCACCATCATTTTTCTAACTTTTTTTATTTAAGAAAGCTGTGAACTCGATGTCCTGACAGGCTGGACATTACAATGCTAAATTGAAATATAAAAACCACCGAAAATACACAGACTCGTACTGAATACCAACCTATTCTGCCTCTAGTCAATGCAGAGCCCGGCACACGACTCCCTCTTGACGCCGTGTTGAAAAAACTGTTTTTCACAAACAGCCAACGTAACGGACACTTTATCTACAAAATTTGTGCTCTTATGTCTTTTAAATCCTGCATTACCTTTTCATACAAGGTTTTATATTCATTTGGAAAACATTTTTAACCTGCAATATGCCCTTTAAATGATTCAGTAAGTGATGATTGAGCATTAGTGATGAACACCTGCTTTCAGCAAGCAGAATTGCTAAAGAAAAGAGAAACAAGAACAGAAGATTAGCAGAGACACAACAACTGAAACTTAATTACAGCTACACAGCTTCAGATTAAATAAACTGCAAATAATAGAACACATTAAATCTCTCAAGATCTCAGCAGAGGAGGATTAAACAACTCCAAAAACAGCATTACCTTCTTCAATTATTACAAACCAGTTTGAGTTTATTTCTTTCACACGTCTACAAAAGTTCTTATTATGGCGAGACACTACAGGTGAATAGCATAAACATAAGAAAGAAAAAAAATATTACAAGTTTTGTGTAAATTAATGTTTTAATATGCTAATGAGGCATTATATACTTAAATATACACTCATTTGCATATATTTCCAAAAACAAAATCTGGAAATTCTTGGTTGTATTTGTTGACTTATTAGATGCGAGGGCTTTTACAAAGGGGATTCTGGATATCTTATTCTGTGCTTTAGTGAATTAGAGAATACTGACAATAGCCTTAAGAAACATTTCTGCCTTGTTTTTTGGAGTAAAAGGACTTATAACTCAGGATAAGAATGATATTTCAACAAATCCCTCTGTAAAAGCCTTCAGAATATAGTTAAGTGTAAGACTGGAGAAGTCGGTGCTTGTAGGTGCTACTGAAGTGGATATATCTGACTCTGAGTGAGGAAACACTCATTTTGAGCAAACGGCCTTTAAAGTTTTATATTGTATAATTGCATATATTTCTATTGAAACCCCCAAACTACAAACTAAATATATATATTCAGTTCATTAATATCAGTAGTGTATAATATTTAAAACACATGGAAATTGATAAATTAATACATTATTAATAGCAATAGCCTTAAACTGAAGAGAACTGCCTTAAACGCATAACAACAGTCACAAAAACTGCAAACAGACGGTCCCTGTTTGTTTGTATGTCCGTCTATAACTATTTGAACTATTTGAATTCTATTTATAACTAGATCTAATCTGTGGTTGTTTACTTTCTTTTTGTCAGCTCTTGCTACTTGGTCTTTTCTGTGAACGTTTATGAGCTGATTTCGGCGTTGTCTGCATTTCTCTCAGGTGTAGAATACATAAGGAAGCGGCAGCGCGTATCACGTAGTGAGAAATTCACATCGACCAATCATTTAAAAACTGCCAGTGCTCATGCCACAATCTGGTGGGAGTTTCTGATTTCTCCCGCTTCTCTGTTTAATTGAGGTCTCCAATGAGGGACGCTAGAAGTCAATATAATTGTTTGTCCCTCGTTTAATTGTGATCTTACGTTAGTGGTTGCAAATACTGACAACATGGCTGGGTCTTTCAATAATATTTGTTCAATTTGTCCCAGTAGCCCGAGCAATAGCGCGCTCCCACTGGGGCAAACAAATATTCTTCATTCCACAACGTAATCACTGATCCTAATCCTTGCTCCTTTACTGTCATTGGAACAACCCTTTTCCAGGGTACACAAACTCGCTCAGTCATTTATTTTATTAAAATACCTTAGCTTATGTACAAAGCAGTTTTCATGCAGTTAAAAATCTACTCTTTTTTTCTTTATACTATTAGCAAGCAATATACAGAATAACATACACTTTTATCTGCTTTCCTATGGGCCCACTCCACTCTCTATTTTGACAACTCGGCGCTTCTTATCTGTTGCTTGACCAAACTTGGATCACTTCCCAGACAAGTGCAGCCTTACAGATACACACATAACTGCCTCACTTCAGGCGGACACACGACACTCCTCACGTATCAGATGCGACACTTCTCGCGTTCAAATGTGACACTCCTCGCATTTTAAATGCCCCACTTCAGGCAGACACGAGTCACTTCTCGCGTTTTAAACTGATTATTACACACGCGCCATTCCCTGGACCTGGAAATTACCCTCTTTCTATCTTTCAATATAGTTAATTCATTTAAACATTTATTTAATAGCAATTTAGGTTTGTTTGGTAAGGCAATAGGTAGTTACGTCAAAAACCAAAAAAAAAACAACAACAACCATCCGGTTCTGATTTATGGCCGCTCGACTAGTGCATCTCTAGTTCCAATGTAGTTTTCTTGGTTTAGAAATATAATTTTTAGTTTTAGGTTAGTGATGTTATCAAACTTATTGTTAATGTCCCATCCATATTTTTCTTTTTTTTCCCTTAGAGAGGACCAGGCCTGTGAGTCCTAATTTTCAGCTCACGTGCCGACGGGATACCACCTTTGGGATTTCCACAAAAACCAACTATACAATTCCTCCACCCCAAAAACAATGGTGTGCGCATCTTCCCGGAAGCAAACACTTGTGATGTGACATTGCAGTTGCCTCAGTCTTACCTTAGTTTCAGAGAAAGGATGGAGTCAGGCATTCTCCAGTCCCCTACGTTCATAAATATGTTTTTTGTGCTTTCCTGTTCCTGTAACATTTTTTTCCTTCCGTTTAATTTAAGGGACCAACACAAGCCCCCACTACATTGCAAGTGTTTAGACTGTTAACCTCTTCCACTTTTAAGGTATATTTTGGAAAAATATTATATGTAAAATATTGGTGTCATTGTAAAGAAAACCCCTCAAAATAACAAAATCAGATTGTAATACTTAATATATAACATTGAATGCGTTTAAGAATTGTTATCGGTTCATAAAAACGAGAATCTATTTGTGGCGGGGCGAGGGACCGTGAGAGCGGGCCGGTGGCGAATGATAATGAGTGTCAGCTGTGCGCCACACCGGTCTCGTCTCATGGAGGAGTGAGGGGAGCAGTGTAAGACGAGAGAGGACCAGGCCTGGACTTTATGTTGTGGTTTGTTTTGTGTATGTAGGCGGCAGTCGGCCGTGAGGGGCTGCCGCCATTATTGTGTTTTGGTTTTGTTTTGTATGTAGGCGGCAGTCGGCCGTGAGGGGCTGCTGCCATTATTGTGTTTTGGTTTTGTTTTGTATGTAGGCGGCAGTCGGCCGCGAGGGGCTGCTGCCATTATTGTGTTTTGGTTTTGTTTTGTATGTAGGCGGCAGTCGGCCGCGAGGGGCTGCTGCCATTATTGTGTTTTGGTTTTGTTTTGTTTTTAGGCGGCAGTCGTCCGTGAGGGGCTGCCACCGACATTATATTTTGTTTGATTTTGGATTAAAGTTTTTAAATGTTCGCCGGTTCCCGCCTCCTTCTTCCCTGAATGTTGCGTTACATTATTAAAATCGAGAAATCTAAATTTTCACTATAGAAATATATATATATATATATATAATATAGAAATGGATACAGTGCACATGGTTTTTCCACAGAGGAGCCGCGCCGTGACTCAGTTACGGCAATGGTACAACAACCAAGTTGGTGTGATTATCACGCGTAGCGAGCCACTCTGCCACGCCCAGACCTGTCGGGACCCTGTCGTGAAGCCATTGTTGAAGCGGCCTCATATGAAGCAATCCGAGCGGCATTACCGAGGCTGCGGATTCCATATGCCCTAGGAGCCTCTGAAACTGTTTCAGTGGGGCCGCTGTCCTGCTCTTGAACGTATTCAAGCAGTTCATCACCGACTGGACACGGTCTTCTGTGAGACACTCTGTCAGGTTGACCGAGTCCAACTCCATATCGAGAAAAGAAATCCTCTGCATGGGGGAGAGTTTGGTCTCTTCACAGTCCCAACTGGCTGAGGTGACTGAGCACCATGTCCCTGTGTTCGCATAACTGCTCTTTCGACCAGGCCAGTATGAGCCAGTCGTCGAGATAGTTGAGGATGCGAACATCACGCTCTATCATGGGAGCAATGGCCGCCTCCACGACCTTTGTAAAGACACAAGGCGACAGGAACAGCCCGAAGGATAAGACTCTGTACTGATATGCCCGCTCCTCGAACACAAAGCGTAGGAACGGTCTGTGTCGAGGGAGAATCGACACATGAAAGTATGCGTCCTTCATGTCGATTGCTGCAAACCAATCAGATGCGTTTCTGCGAGGTGAGGTCTGAGTGTGCAGTGAAACACCTACCTGGGGGGGCAGCAAGGCTGTGAGGAGGCCTCTTAAATGTGCGTCCTGAACACAGCCAGCGCCCCCCACTGGTGAGGGGAGAGGGGCCTAAGGATGACAAGGCATAGTGTCGTACACTGCCAAGCGCGCTCTCTTGGGACCCAGAGACATTGGAAGGCCACAGCCACTAGGGAATACTGTTTCCATGAAAGAGTGTACATGGTCTGCAACAATGCTTAGGTAGGTGGTACGTGTCAAAGTAACATCCACATGGATGGCAAGACCCAAGGTTACCCAGCAGAACATTGCCCAAAGCATCACACTGCCTCTGCCGGCTTGCCTTCTTCCCATAGTGCATCCTGGTGCCAGGTGTTACCCAGGTAATCAATGCACACACACCCACATCCACGTGATGTAAAAGAAAATGTGATTCATCAGACCAGGCCACCTTCTTCCATTGCTCTGTGGTCTGAAGCTCATGTGCCCACTGTTGGTGTTTTCGGCGGTGAACAGGGGTCAGCATGGGCACCCTGACTGGTCAGCGGCTATGCAGCCCCATACGCAACAAACTGCACTGTGTATTTTGAGCTGCAGTTTTGGAGATGCTCTGACCCAGTCGTCTGACCATCACAATTTGGCCCTTGTCAAACTCGCTCAAATCCTTACGCTTGCCCATTTTTCCAGCTTCTAGCACATCAACTTTGAGGTCAAAATGTTCACTTGCTGCCTAATATATCCCACCCACTAACAGGTGCCGTGATGAAGAGATGATCAGTGTTATTCACTTCACCTGTCAGTGGTCATAATGTACAATATATATATATATATCAAAGTGTCATGTATCTTGTTAATAGAGACCTCAAATGGTGCAGCCTTTTTGAAAGTAAGCCAGTTTATATAAAGTCTCCCATTTACCAGAACAGGAAAATGAAAGTAAAATGCCTGTTGACAGTTAATTAATCTCTTATTATCACATTAACTTCAACACTGCTTGCCTAAAGTGTGCATATAAGACTCAGGGGCCGTTTACACAACATCATTTTCAACTAAACACGGAAAACTTTTCATGCGTTTTAGCCATTCATAACAGCATTTTGAAGGCCTGAAAACTGAAACTTTGGCAAACGGGTTTCAAAGTGCAAGTTTTTGAAAACAATAACAATATTGTCAAATTTGTATAAACTACAAAAAAGTGAATTTGTGAAAATGGTGACATCCATCACACATTAAGTGTTCAGTCTAATAAGCATGTTTTTGTGCAAATTATGAGATTTGTTTAGTTTTACAAATTGTTCAGTGCAACAAGGAAGGAGTGAAGAGTTCTGATGGCCTCCAACATAACAACAGCTCCAACCATTGTGATTCAAACGATGGATCTGTGACACAGGTTCCATGGTTTCTGGAAACAGGCATGACTAGTTATTTACTTTCTCCAACGCTTCATCGTCCTGGTTAAGCAGCGAGCTAGGTCTCGTTCACTCCGGACCCTGGGTGCTTCGGCAGTGTTACAATAACCTTTTTAGTGAACTTCTAAGTGCAAATATCTCATCTCATTTTAGCAACCTTAATTACCACATTGTGGAATTATTCACACTGTGGATTTAACACATTATTGGATATGTGTATTTTATGCACTAGGGCGCCCTACAGCTTCCAGTATGAACAAAACAGATATAGGCACCTATACACAGTAGACACTTTTAGACACTAACACATTAGACACTACACAGATATATACACATTAGTCCTATACAGTTTAAACACATCACACAGAATATGCATTAAGTGAAATTCTTGGGACATTAAGCACTGTACACAGCACATTCCAGTATGAAACAAAACAGAATGACATACATTAAAATACACTGGATACAAATGTCATGAGGCACTATCCACACAGTGCAGTGATGAATAGTGTGTGTATATACATTAGACACTATACACATTAGTTTATTCGTCATTACACATATAAAGTACATATAAGACAAGACACTAGCCGACACAGATCACAGATATACAAGAACATTAGACCCTATACACAAACACAATACACAGAATATACACATTAAGCACTATACACATTAAGCACTGTACACAGAATATACACATTAAGCACTATACACAAGAAACACTATACACAGAATGTACACGTTCTACATTATTGACATTTATGCGTATAAAATGATGATGATTGTATGTGAACTGGATACAGAATGTCATGAGTGTGCATCGGATGTATCCAGTGGTCACCGGTAGATAGTGCAGTGATGAATGAAGTGTGTGTATATAGTCCAGTGTTGACTGTTATAGTTGAGTGCGTTGTGTGGCATGCCATATTGTGGGAGTATGCTGTAGAGAGTATTAGTTTTGAGCGTTAATCAATAGTCTGATAGCCTGAGGGAAAAAGCTATCCCTAAGTGGCATGGCTAGTGCGGGATCGGATGCTCAATAGTCTGACGCGTCTTCCTGAGGGCAGCAGAGAGAGCAGTCTGTGGGACGGGTGGCTGGAGTCACTGATGATCCTCCAGGCCTTCCTTGCACACCGCCTGGTGTAGATGTCCTGGAGGGAGGGAAGCTCACCTCCAACAATGTGGCTGGCAGTTCGCACGACCCTCTTCAGAGCTTTGCGGTTGCCAGCGGTGCTGTTTCCAAACCAGGCCGTGATGCAGCCCGTCAGGATGCTCTCTATGGTGCACATGTAGAAGGATCTGAGGCTCATTCCAAACTTCCTCAGCCGTCTCAGGAAGAAGAGGCGTTGATGTGCCTTCTTCAGCACTGCGTCGGTGTGTGTGGACCAGGTGAGATCCTCACTGAACACCGAGGAACTTAAAGCTGTTAACCCGCTCCACTGGTGTCTTGTCGATGGTGATGGGTTTGTGTTTTCTGCTCTGTCTCCTGAAATCCACCACCAGCTCCTTGGTCTTGTCGGTGTTGAGTGAGAGGTGGTTCTTCTGACACGATTTAGTCAGAGTGCTCACCTCCTCTCTGTAGGCGGTCTCATCGTTGTCGGTGATCAGGCCTATCACCGTTGTGTCATCGGCGAATTTGACAATGACGTTGGAGCTGTGTGTGGCTGTACAGTCATGTGTGTACAGGGAGTACAGGTGTGGGCTGAGGACACAGCCCTGAGGAGCACCAGTGTTGAAGGTCAGAGGGGATGATGTGTTGTTGCCCATTCTGACCACCTGACTTCTGCCTATCAGGAAGTCCAGGATCCAGCTGCACAGAGATCTGTTTAGTCCCAGAGTCTGGAGCTTCGCAACAAGTGTAGTGGGCACTATGGTGTTAAATGCTGAGCTGTAGTCCACAAACAGCATTCTCACATAGGTGTTCTTGTTTTCCAGGTGGGAGAGAGCAGTGTATAGGGTGAAAGCAATAGCATCATCTGTAGAACGGTTACTACGATATGCAAATTGTAGTGGATCCAATGATGAAGGCAGCACAGTGCAGATGTGATCTCTGATGTGTCTCTCAAAGCACTTGCTGAAGATGGGCGTGAGAGCAACGGGCCTCCAGTCATTTAAGCAGGTGGTTTTGCTTTTCTTTGGTATTGGCACAATGGTGGATTTTTTGAAGCACGAGGGAACCACAGACAGACAGAGGGAGAGATTGAAAATGTCTGTGAAAACACCGGCTAGTTGTAATGCGCATGCTCGGAGCACGCGGCCGGGGATGCCATCAGGACCCGCAGCCTTCCGGATATTTACCCGTCGGAAGGATCGGGTTACATCCGCGACGGAGACGGTGAGTGCACTCACATCTCCTGCAGCAGCTGCGGGAGCGCGCTCTGTGTGGGCGGTGTTGTGAGCCTCGAAACAAGCATAAAAGTTATTCAGCTCATCCGGTAGAGAGGCGGCAATGTTCACCGTAGCTGGTTTATTCCCTTTAAAGTCTGTGATGTTATTGATTCCCTGCCACATACTTTTTGCATCGTTGGTGTTGAATTGATCTTCAACTTTGTTTTTATATTGTCTTTTTGCGGCTTTGATGGATTTTCTGAGATCGTAACTGGTTTGTTTGCGATCATCAGCATTACCGGATTTAAAAGCGGATGTTCGTGCTGACAAGGCTGCTCGGACATCGCTATTTATCCACGGTTTTTGGTTGGGGTAGATACGGATTGTTTTAGTCGGCACAACGTCTTCTACACACTTCCTGATGAAACACGTTACAGTCTCTGAGTACACCTCTATGTCGTCATCAGAAGCTGCCCGGAACATGTCCCAGTCCACGTGATCAAAACAGTCCTGTAGTGTAGCGTCTGATTGGTCCGACCAGCATTGGATTGTCCTGAGGGCGGGTGCTTCCTGTTTCAGTTTCTGCCTGTAAGCAGGCAGGAGCAGGATGGAAGAGTGATCTGATTTGCCGAAAAGTGGGCGCGGGAGAGATTTGTATGCGTCCCGAAAAGGAGAGTAACAGTGGTCCAGTACACGATCACCACGCGTGTTGATGGTGATGTGCTGAAAGTATTTTGGGGCTATTGTTCTGAAGTTGGCTTTGTTAAAGTCCCCCGTAACAACAAACGCTGCTTCTGGGTACGCGGTTTCCTGCTCACTTATATTCCCATACAGTTCCTTGAGTGCTTGTTCTGTGTTGGCTTGAGGAGGAATATAAACAGCTGTGATTATGACCGCTGTAAATTCCCTCGGTAGCCAGAATGGTCGGCACAGAAGCATGTGAAATTCCAGATCAGGGGAGCAGAAGGATTTAATGGAGTGTAGGTTCCTTTCGTCACACCACGAGTGGTTGACAAATAAACAAACACCCCCACCTCTGCTTTTCCCCGTGAGCTCTTTCGTTCTGTCCGAACGGTGCACGGAGAACCCCGTGAGCTCGATGGCTGAGTCTGGAACCACTGCAGACATCCAGGTTTCTGTGAGGCAAATAATACAGAAGTCCCTTGTTTCTCGTTGGTATGAAACGCGTGCCCGCAGTTCACAGAGTTTGTTGTCCAGTGACTGAACGTTAGCCAGCAGAATGGTTGGGAGAGGAGGTCGAAGGGGACGACGTCTGAGTCTTACTAGGACGCCGGCTCTCTTCCCTCTTTTCCAGCGACTTTTCCTCCGTCGCGCCCGTGCGACCCAGACAAAGGGCTCTGATGCGGTGTCTGTAAACAGGGCGCCAGCCTTCAAGAACTCAAAGTCCGGTTCGCGCTTTGCGACGTAGGAACCTATGCTTAGAAGCGTGTGTCTGTCGTAGACAGTTATACAAACAACATCCAACACGTAGAACAACATAAAAACAAGTAAAACAAACGAAAAACCGCAAAGTTTGCTCGGTGCTCGCAACACGGCCGCCATACTCGGCGCCATCTTGTTTGTTTCGTCAGTATCTGACTATATCAAACTTATTGTTAATGTCCCATCCATATTTTTCTTTTTTTTCCTTAGAGAGAACCAGGCCTGTGAGTCTTCAACAAATCCTAGGCAGCAAGTGAACATTTTGACCTCAAAGTTGATGTGCTAGAAGCAGGAAAAATTGGCAAGTGTAAGGATTTGAGCGAGTTTGACAAGGGCCAAATTGTGATGGCTAGACGACTGGGTCAGAGCATCAGAACCGGATGGTTGTTGGTAGTTTTTTTTGGGGGTTTTTGACGTAACTACCTATTGCCTTACCAAACGAACCTAAATTTGATTGCTATTAAATAAATGTTTAAATGAATTAACTATATTGAATCCCAAAGGTGGTATCCCGTCGGCACGTGAGCTGAAAATTAGGATTTGTTGAAGACTCACAGGCCTGGTCCTCTCTAAGGGAAAAAAAAGAAAAATATGGATGGGACATTAACAATAAGTTTGATAACATCACTAACCTAAAACTAAAAATTATATTTCTAAACCAAGAAAACTACATTGGAACTAGAGATGCACTAGTCGAGCGGCCATAAATCAGAACCGGATGGTTGTTGTTGTTTTTTTTTTGGTTTTTGACGTAACTACCTATTGCCTTACCAAACAAACCTAAATTGCTATTAAATAAATGTTTAAATGAATTAACTATATTGAAAGATAGAAAGAGGGTAATTTCCAGGTCCAGGGAATGGCGCGTGTGTAATAATCAGTTTAAAACGCGAGAAGTGACTCGTGTCTGCCTGAAGTGGGGCATTTAAAATGCGAGGAGTGTCACATTTGAACGCGAGAAGTGTCGCATCTGATACGTGAGGAGTGTCGTGTGTCCGCCTGAAGTGAGGCAGTTATGTGTGTATCTGTAAGGCTGCACTTGTCTGGGAAGTGATCCAAGTTTGGTCAAGCAACAGATAAGAAGCGCCGAGTTGTCAAAATAGAGAGTGGAGTGGGCCCATAGGAAAGCAGATAAAAGTGTATGTTATTCTGTATATTGCTTGCTAATAGTATAAAGAAAAAAAGAGTAGATTTTTAACTGCATGAAAACTGCTTTGTACATAAGCTAAGGTATTTTAATAAAATAAATGACTGAGCGAGTTTGTGTACCCTGGAAAAGGGTTGTTCCAATGACAGTAAAGGAGCAAGGATTAGGATCAGTGATTACGTTGTGGAATGAAGAATATTTGTTTGCCCCAGTGGCGCGCTATTGCTCGGGCTACTGGGACAAATTGAACAAATATTATTGAAAGACCCAGCCATGTTGTCAGTATTTGCAACCACTAACGTAAGATCACAATTAAACGAGGGACAAACAATTATATTGACTTCTAGCGTCCCTCATTGGAGACCTCAATTAAACAGAGAAGCGGGAGAAATCAGAAACTCCCACCAGATTGTGGCATGAGCACTGGCAGTTTTTAAATGATTGGTCGATGTGAATTTCTCACTACGTGATACGCGCTGCCGCTTCCTTATGTATTCTACACCTGAGAGAAATGCAGACAACGCCGAAATCAGCTCATAAACGTTCACAGAAAAGACCAAGTAGCAAGAGCTGACAAAAAGAAAGTAAACAACCACAGATTAGATCTAGTTATAAATAGAATTCAAATAGTTCAAATAGTTATAGACGGACATACAAACAAACAGGGACCGTCTGTTTGCAGTTTTTGTGACTGTTGTTATGCGTTTAAGGCAGTTCTCTTCAGTTTAAGGCTATTGCTATTAATAATGTATTAATTTATCAATTTCCATGTGTTTTAAATATTATACACTACTGATATTAATGAACTGAATATATATATTTAGTTTGTAGTTTGGGGGTTTCAATAGAAATATATGCAATTATACAATATAAAACTTTAAAGGCCGTTTGCTCAAAATGAGTGTTTCCTCACTCAGAGTCAGATATATCCACTTCAGTAGCACCTACAAGCACCGACTTCTCCAGTCTTACACTTAACTATATTCTGAAGGCTTTTACAGAGGGATTTGTTGAAATATCATTCTTATCCTGAGTTATAAGTCCTTTTACTCCAAAAACAAGGCAGAAATGTTTCTAAGGCTATTGTCAGTATTCTCTAATTCACTAAAGCACAGAATAAGATATCCAGAATCCCCTTTGTAAAAGCCCTCGCATCTAATAAGTCAACAAATACAACCAAGAATTTCCAGATTTTGTTTTTGGAAATATATGCAAATGAGTGTATATTTAAGTATATAATGCCTCATTAGCATATTAAAACATTAATTTACACAAAACTTGTAATATTTTTTTCTTTCTTATGTTTATGCTATTCACCTGTAGTGTCTCGCCATAATAAGAACTTTTGTAGACGTGTGAAAGAAATAAACTCAAACTGGTTTGTAATAATTGAAGAAGGTAATGCTGTTTTTGGAGTTGTTTAATCCTCCTCTGCTGAGATCTTGAGAGATTTAATGTGTTCTATTATTTGCAGTTTATTTAATCTGAAGCTGTGTAGCTGTAATTAAGTTTCAGTTGTTGTGTCTCTGCTAATCTTCTGTTCTTGTTTCTCTTTTCTTTAGCAATTCTGCTTGCTGAAAGCAGGTGTTCATCACTAATGCTCAATCATCACTTACTGAATCATTTAAAGGGCATATTGCAGGTTAAAAATGTTTTCCAAATGAATATAAAACCTTGTATGAAAAGGTAATGCAGGATTTAAAAGACATAAGAGCACAAATTTTGTAGATAAAGTGTCCACACGTTGGCTGTTTGTGAAAAACAGTTTTTTCAACACGGCGTCAAGAGGGAGTCGTGTGCCGGGCTCTGCATTGACTAGAGGCAGAATAGGTTGGTATTCAGTACGAGTCTGTGTATTTTCGGTGGTTTTTATATTTCAATTTAGCATTGTAATGTCCAGCCTGTCAGGACATCGAGTTCACAGCTTTCTTAAATAAAAAAAGTTAGAAAAATGATGGTGGCGTGTTGTGCAGGTGAAGAGACGGGACTTCACTCCTGCATCTGCTCAGAAACACGCGGTGGTGTGTGTAGTGTTCACTTTAGACCGGAGGATTATCATCCCAGCAATATGATGGAGTTCAACATTACAATACTCATGTAAAGGATGACATTATATGAATAAACATCCACACGTGATGCTTCTTTGCTGTTGTTTTTGCGTGAATCAGTTTCAACATTGATGAACACATATCTACATTAACACAAATGCATACAGTCTCACCGAGACACCTGCCCTGTTCTCCGCTGTTTCTCCTCACACAACTCAATTTGTCTCCTCTAATCATTGTTCTGTCTAATCCTGGCCTGTCCCTAATTGTGTCACAATTGTATGGTTGTGGTCTGTCATATGAGTATTAATAAACATTTATAATTTCCTCAGCGTCCGAACTGTCATTGCGATCCATTGTTTTTCTATCGTTGAAATTCACCGCACTCCCTCGCATTACGTCACTTCCAGGTTTGGCATTTTTAGATGTGGACTAAAACAACTCCAAAAGCCTTAAGGCCTGTTAACACTGGGACGATTTTCACACAACATTGCAGACGTTTAACGCCTCGTGACTAAACAAAGGGCGCTAATGTGAGTGTGCACACCGACGCGTAAACCACCAGGCATAAAAGCGTCATTTAAAAAAAAAAAACGCCTTGGGTTCGTTTTTTTGTTTTGGCACGACGCGTTAAAAACTGACCGACCAATGAGATCGGCGCTTTTGTTCACGTGCCTGGAGCTGCTGAAGTTACAGTAAAACACGACTTGGTGGCACTCAAGCACAACACGGTCTTGCCAAGCACATATTGATATGATGAAGAAGTAGTAAGTAGACAAAGAAGATGATGAGCTGCTAATGCTGCTTGCCAGTTAGCAAAAAAAGTATGTGAATGGTTTTGGCAAGCACGTAAATACTGTCTCTCTTCTTCTGTGTGACAAGCGAGTGTCAGAAGCGTAAAGTGCGCAACACCACCTTGTGTACCGGGAGCGTCATCTACTGTTTTGCACGTTCACTCATCGGCAGTGAAAATCGCTTGGGTGTGAACACTCAAGACGCGTCGGAAAACATCTTGAAAAACGCTGGAGATAAGCGCGCGATATTCGTCCCAGTGTGTATAGGCCTTTAGTAGCATATTTATAAGTATATTTTAAAGGCAATCTAGTTCCTACATTATTTTTCTATACATTGACTCACTGGGGTCTCTAACCTGCAATATGCTCTTTAATCTCATTAACTACAAAACTTACTTTTTGTTACTTTTTTACACTCATATAAACACTGAGTGGTGTTCATTTAACACTGAGGATTCTTCCAGTCTATCACATGATTTCAAGGAAAACATACACTGCAGTTGCTGATTCTGAAAGTGTAACCACTGAGCATTGCTTTTTGCTTAGTCATTAGAAGGGCATGCAAGTCAGCCAGACTTGCTGAGAGAGAGATGCTGAGACCAGGACCATGCCCTAACTAGACCAATAAGCATCAAGGGGCTGGACCTAAAGGTGTGTCTAAAATGTATAAATAAGCTACAACATGTATGCACTTAAGCAACTTAAGGAAAATAAGAAGGTAAGGGACATTTACTTCATTCAGTTAATTTATACCATTTGTATAGCTCTTGTATAGTCAAGTAATCAACTCAACCAAGTGAGGTTATAAACTACTGCACTGAACTCTAGTTAGGGGTGTAACGATTCACTTGTTTTCTCCATGCAACCATTACAAATACTGATGATGCGATCTGTTTTTTTTTTAATCGTTGATTTCGGTTAATAAAATTTGATCTGAATGATACATTTTAACCGAATATACGAAGGAAACTGCTGAAACGACTACAACATTAACAACACTGAAATAAGAGCGCGCTGTTTATCTATCAATCTATCTATCTAGCAACAGTAGACACCGGCGCATTTACTTTCAGGATCATCATAAGGAAAATGTTCTGTATAAAGAGAACAAAGAGGGCTTTTCTTTCTATTCCATGAAGAAAAGTTAGTTTAGGACTATGCATGATATTCTAGTCTCCCCATGGAATCATTGCATGTTTAATGTGTCTACAACACTTTAATAAAGTTGTGTAGCCATTAACATTATCCTACACAATAGTCAGCATGAAGCTTGACCCTTGATCCGACCTTGACCCTTACGCACAGAGATTGTTCCAGATTCTCTGAATCTTTGGATGATATTATACACTGTAGATGATGATAACTTCAAACTCTTTGCAGTTTTTCTCTGAGAAACTCCTTTCTGATATTGCTCCAGTATGTTTGGTCGCAGCATTGGGGGAATTGGTGATCCTCTGCCCATCTTGACTTCTGAGAGACACTGCCACTCTGAGAGGCTCTTTTTATACCCAATCATGTTGCCAATTGACCTAATAAGTTGCAGATTGGTCCTCCAGCTGTTCCTTATATGTACATTTAACTTTTCCGGCCTCTTATTGCTCCCTGTCCCAACTTTTTTGGAATGTGTAGCGCTCATGAAATCCAAAATGAGCCAATATTTGGCATGACATTTCAAAATGTCTCACTTTCAACATTTGATATGTTATCTGTATTCTATTGTGAATAATATATAAGTTTATGAGATTTGTAAATTATTGCATTCCTTTTTTATTCACAATTTGTACAGCGTCCCAACTTTTTTGGAATCAGGTTTTACAAGTGAGTGCGTTTGCTTAGGCTCGTTGACTGTGGGAATAATGTTTCCAGCCACCTGAGTGCAGGGAGCTGGGGAACATAGGATAGTGCGTGAGTGCTTTATTGGTGTCGCCATGGAAGCAGTGCTTGTGTACAGGCGAGCACGTTTGCTTATGGGCTCGTTGACTGTGGGAATAATGCCTTGGCGTGACGGCTGGTAGAGGAGCCAGAGCGTTTAGGCAGGAAATGCCGCATTGCCTGTGAGGCTTTCTGTGCTTCAGTGAAGCCGACGACAGCGGGACCGAACAGTCCAGAGGGAGAAACAGGCACGTCCAAGAAGGCAGTTTTGTCCATGTCTTTCATCTCCGTCATGTTCAGCCAGAGATGGCGCTGTAACACCGTCAGGTTGGCCATACATCTGCCGATTGCGCGCAGGGCCAGGTCGGTGCCGCCGCGCAGGTCCTTAGTGAGCAGGCGCATAAGTGTTCACTGAGGTTTTTCCACTTGTGGCGGTCTGCGTCGAAGTAGCAGCCCTCGAGACAGTGTCCGACCACTCGCTCCCAGATGTAGCGAGAGAAAGGCTGTCATCCTCATCCTCTTCCGGTCCGCCAAAGGAAACAGTGCCAGCCGTCAAGCGATTGCAGTTAGGGTTAATTGTATTGCAAATTAAGAAATCAAGTAAGTAATATTTGTAGGAAAAAGAAAAGAATGTTTTACAAAGTTAAAATAAGTGAATGTAAATACGATGGTAAAAAATTGTGGAGTACAGTCAATGAAATAATGGGTAGGAAATCAAGTCCAGCTCCTTTTATTGATACAGGCGACTAATTTTTAACTAAACCATATTAAATTGTAAATTACTTTGCAAATGATTTTTTCATAAATAAAGTTAATCAATTAAGAGAAGAAATGAACCAGTTTGCCACATCTTTAATATCAGAATTGAAAAAGACATGTTTCCTTTAGTTTGGTTATTCCAAGGTTTTTCATCTACAGACAAATGCAGCCCTGGGTTTCAATGGTCATTATAGTTGACCAATAAGTTATACTCAACCAATATTGAAAATTATAGTTTGTGAGCAAAAAGTCTTCTTTAAGGAGAATAATTTTCAGCATGCATATCAACAGGAACAGCATTAACACAGATGATAGATGATTGCTTAGCACAGAGTGATGACAATAACTTAGTAGGAGCAGTATTGTTAGATTTTAGCTCAGCTTTTGATGAACTGGATGATAAATTATTGCTGGATAAACTGAAATGTTACAAATGTACTTCTCATACTGTACATTGGTTTAAAGTTATCGGTCTAATAGGGGACAATGTGTATTTTATAATGGAAGTTATTGAGATGTGAAAGAGTTGCAATGCGGTGTGCGTGTGCCTCAGGGAAGTTAAGGACCATTATTATTCTCTGCTGGATTCTCTGCTGGAACCACCTCTGCGTCGTCTTCAGCTGCTTCTGCAGCACAAACCAATAACAGGAGAAACATCACATAAATCATCAAGTAAACAGATATGAAATTATGAATCCAATATCAGTGAAGTGCTGAGACTGAGGGGTTAAAGATCTTGCATGGTAAGACTATATGTTCAATAATAAATGTCAGCATTATTTCATATTTATTTCATGTTATTTTTATAGGAATAGTTCACCCAGAAATATAAATTCTTTCATTGTTACTTTACTCATCCTCATGTCTTTCCAAACATGTGTAATTTTCTCTTCCAAAACACAAAAGAAGATGTTCTGAAGAATGTCTTTGTTTCTAGAGCCCAAATCATATACGGTGACCAATAACATCAAACCTTATTGGCTCAAGCATGTCACATGACTAAACATGCTACCATTTCAGAAGACAAAAGGCCAAAGTATACTTCAATTTTTACATGTATGTGAGTATCAGTGTACAGTGCGTGTGATACGAATTTCGTCATCAGAAGAGTACACAAACTGCCGGATTTATGCAACTGCGCATAATTTGTATGTGCAGTCTCACATGCGTATTTAATTTTTTTGCAGTATTTACATGGGTTGTAACTCGTGGCGAGAAATTGCTCAAAACTGCCATCGAATGCCTGTGTACGCGTACAAGTCAAAAGAAGTATACTTTGGGTTTTAGATTACCCCCTTGGAGTTGTATGGATTTACTTTATGCCTCCTTAATGTCCTTTTTGAATATGAAAACTTTTGTGCCCTATTGGTTTCAATATAGGGACAGAGATATTCCTTAAAATACCTTCTCTTTCGTGTTCCTCAGAAAAAAGAAAGTCCAAATTCAGAATAACATGAGTAAATGATGACTATTCATTTTTTTGGATGAACTACTGGTTTGAAGGGGTCATATTATGCTCTTTTCCATGTTGATCTTTTTTCAGTGTGTGATGTTGCTGTTGGAGGATGCAAAAGTTACAAAGTCCCTCCAATGGGAGTTATTCCCTATATCAGTTTCTGAACTCCCTGAAAAGTCTTGAGTTTCTGTAAGAGATGTAACATGGAAAAATGGAACACAATCTTGCTGCTCAAAGTAAAACTCTGTATAGAACAATAATTAATCATTATTGTGGCGGGGCGAGGGACCGTGAGAGCGGGCCGGTGGCGAATGTTAAGGAGCGTCAGCTGTGCGCCACACCGGTCTCGTCTCATGGAGGAGTGACGGGAGTATAAAAGGAGGAGCGACGACAGTGCAAGACGAGAGAGGACCAGGCCTGGATTTTATGTTGTGGTTTGTTTTGTGTATGTAGGCGGCAGTCGGCCGTGAGGGGCTGCCGCCATTATTGTGTTTTTGTTTTGTTTTGTTTTTAGGCGGCAGTCGTCCGTGAGGGGCTGCGGAGGCATGTGGGTGGCAGCGACTGGACTGGCCGGTGCGCCTCATCCCGTTGTTATCGGGTGAGGCGCAGATAGCGGCCCAACAACTGCCAGTCCAGAACCTCCTGGTCTATGACGACCTGAGACGGGCCATCCTCCAGCAGTTCGGGCTCTCCCCCGAACAACATCGTCAGCGGTTCCGGTCGCTGACATTAGGGGAGAACACCTCGGCCCTTTGTGATGGCCCAGCAGCTCCGGGATGCCTGCCGTAGATGGCTGACCAGTCGACAGTCGACCAGATCGTCGACAGAGTGGCGCTGGAGCAGTTTATTGCATGGTTGCCCAGGAAGACCGCGCAATGGGTCCAGTGCCATAGGCCGGCGTCGCTGGACAAAGCCATCAAGCTGGCGGAGGATCAACTGGTGGCGTGCCCGGGGATCAGCGAAGCCCTACTGGCAGCTTCTCTCCCTCTCCCTCCTTCGTCCTATTGGCCGGTCCCAGCGTCCCGGACGAGAGGAGGGTTCCAGTCGCGAGGCCTGCCCCAAGGGAGGTTCGACAAACTCCAGGGTGGAGCCTCCAGATCGCGGATGCCCTCCAGGGGCCGGGAGACTTCCGGGTTCTCTCCAGCCTCCGGTCCCATTTCCCCTTTCTCTCCACGCCAATCCCTTGATTCCCTTCCGGCCACTGGGGCAGTGGAAAAGTCTGGGCCGGCTTGTTGGCGGTGCAGGGACCCGGGCCACTTTATAGATCGGTGTCCAGAGAAGGAGGCGGGAACCGGCGAACATTTAAAAACTTTAATCCAAAATAAACAAAATATAATGTCGGCGGCAGCCCCTCACGGACAACTGCCGCCTAAAAACGAAACAAAACCAAAACACAATAATGGCGGCAGCCCCTCACGGCCGACTGCCGAACCAGGCTTCGCCTTTGCCCATTTATTTTACGTATGCCTTGGGCAGGAATTATTTAAATTATGAATATTGTGACGTTCAATATTTCCTAATATGGGCAACTCACTTTCCTAACGCAGCGGCCGACTCGCTTTCTTCACACAGCAACTCACTCTCTTCACACAGTGGGCGACTCACTATATTCACACAGCAACTCACTCTCTTCACACAGTGATTCACTCTCTTCACGCAGCGGCCGACTCACTTTCTTCACACGGTGATTCACTCTCTTCACGCAGCGGCCGACTCACTTTCTTCACACAGCAACTCACTCTCTTCACGCAGCGGCCGACTCACTTTCTTCACACAGTAACTCACTCTCTTCATGCAGTGGGCGACTCACTTTCCTCACATGGTGACTCACTCTCCTCATGCAGCAGGCGACTCACTTTCTTCACACAGCAACTTACTCTCCTCACGCAGCGGACAACTCACTTTCTTCACACAGCAACTTACTCTCCTCACGCAGCGGGCGACTCACTTTCCTCACAGGGCGACTTACTCTCCTCACGCAGCGGCCGACTCACTTTCCTCACACGGCGACTCACTCTCCTCAAGCAGCGGGCGACTCAATTTACTAACACTGTGACTCACTCTCCTCACACAGCGGGCGACTCACTTTCCTAGCGCTGCGACTCACTCTCCACGCAGCAGCCGACTCACTTTCTTCACACAGCAACTCACTCTCCTCACGCAGTGGGCGACTCACTTTCTTCACACAGCAACTCACTCTTCTCACGCAGCGGGCAACTCATTTTCTTCACACAGCAACTCACTTTCCTAACGCAGCAGGTGACTCACTCTCCTCACGCAGCGGGCAACTCACTTTCTTCACAGGGTGACTCACTCTCCTCACGCAGTGGGCGACTCACTTTCTTCACACAGCAACTCACTCTCCTCACGCAGCGGCCGACTCACTTTCTTAACACAGCAACTCACTCTTCTCACGCAGCGGGCAATTAATTTTCTTCACACAGCAACTCACTTTCCTAACGCAGCGGGTGACTCACTCTCCTCACGCAGCGGGCAACTCACTTTACGAACACGGCGACTCACTCTCCTCACGCAGTGGGCGACTCATGACATTCTCCATGTTTACGATTCAGCCAGCCTGGTCTTCTGTTCCTGTGTGGAGGCACCAGGAGAGGCATTTATGAATTCTATTAACTTGGCCCAGGAGTTCTTGATCACATTCTCATTTTCGCCATAGCTGCTTGCATAGTTTGTCCATTCCATTTCTGTTTGCAACATTGAAATTTGATGGGATAGGGAATCGAGTTTACGGTTGACCTCGGCAAATTGTTCCTTCATGAACTCAAACATTGGATTTGATTGTGGAATGAATGCTAAGATGAAGCCAACTAATGCCCAAATAAAGCCAAAACTTGCTGCAACTTTGCCAAGAGAACCAAAGACTTTGAGGACTTTGATGAGAGAGTCACGAGCTGTAGATTACTGTTTTTTTCAAACAATTTCAGCCACATCATTGAGACCTTGGAGAAACTCTTTAGACAAAGTCATGCTCTTCTCCACTTGAGTGACTTGTTTGATGCCAATTTCAGCTGTGCAGAAACAGCTGTACAGAAGCAGATAAAGGACAGTGAGGAAAGTCTTCCCAGTAGCCATGACAGCTTAACCTGTTAAAAAAGGATGCATTGAATGTGTAATTAGAAGCATTGAATGTCACTGACCTGGCCTGGTGCCACTAAAATGCCACACACTGTCCATTCTTTGCTTTTAAAGATGCACTACAGACTTATCTTATGAGTTGTTCCTGATTTACCCCAAATCACTAAGATAAATATACAATAAGACTGTCAGCTTGATTTGGTGCAAAACAGACTAATCTTTATGGCCATGTATAATGTATAACACATTATGTAACTTGATAATATGTACAGTTAGGACGTGTGTCCACCAAAGCGTTTTTATCCAGCTGAAAACACCTCGCTGTTATATATATTCATATATATAACTTCATATATTTAGACTATTTAATTTTACTGTTGTAGCCACAACATCTCACATCACATCACACCTAACTCCCCCACGCTACCAATTGCCTCCAGCCCCCACTCCATCCAATACACACTGCCCCTTACAGAAGCCCAGGTGAGAATGGAGCTCCGGAAGATCAAAGTGAGGAAGGCTGCAGGTCCAGACGGTATCAGCTCCAGACTCCTTAAGACCTGTGCTGACCAGCTGTGCGGCATACTGCTGTACATGTTTGACCTGAGCCTGAAGCTGGGGAAGGTGCCACAGTTATGGAAAACATCCTGTGTGGTGCCTGTACCAAAGATGTCGCGTCCAAAAGTCCTTGGGGACTACAGACCAGTAGCACTGACCTCACATCTGATGAAAACATTGGAGAGGCTGGTGCTAACCCATCTGCGACCTTTGGTGAGCCCATTAATGGATCCACTTCAGTTTGCCTACCAACCTGGCATTGGAGTGGAAGACGCTGTCATCTTCCTCCGAAATCGGGCTCTTTTTCACCTGGAAAAGGCTGGGAGCACAGTGAGAGTCATGTTTTTTGACTTCTCAAGTGCCTTTAACACCATCCAACCTGTGATCCTGAGGGATAAGATGGTGGACATGGGAGTGGACCATCATCTGTGTTCCTGGATACTGGACTACCTCACAGACCGACCTCAGTTTGTGAAAACTTGTGACTGTGAGTCTGACATGATTGTCTGCAACACTGGAGCCCCGCAGGGAACGGTTCTGGCCCCGTTTCTCTTCACCATCTACACTGCAGACTTCATGTTCAGCTCAGCAACCTGTCACCTACAGAAGTTCTCTGACGACTCTGCCATCGTTGGTCTGATCACAGATGATGATGACAGGGAGTACAGAGAACTGATCCATAACTTTGTGGACTGGTGCCAACGGAACTGCCTCCAGTTAAATGCGGGTAAAACCAAAGAATTGGTGGTGGATTTCCGTAGGCGCAAACAAACTATGTTACCACCAGTGAACATTCAGGGAAAGGACATTGTGAGAGTGGAATCATACAAATACCTGGGTGTTCATCTGAACAGAAAACTGGACTGGTCGGACAACACTGAGGCGATCTACAAGAAAGGGCAGAGCAGACTCTTTTCTGCTGAGGAGACTGAGGTCTTTTGGAGTGCAGGGAGAGCTACTGAAGACCTTTTTTGACTCTGTGGTGGCCTCAGCCATTTTCTATGGTGTGGTTTTCTGGTGCAGCAGCATTTCTAGTGCAGAAAGGAAGAGACTGGACAAGCTGATCAGGAAGGCCAGCTCAGTCCTGGGGATTCCCCTGGAGACTGTACAGGAGGTGGGAGAGAGAAGGATGGTAGCAAAACTGTCATCATTGCTGGAGAATGACTCTCACCCCCTGTATGTAATGGTTTCAGCTCTATAGACGCTCGTTTCTCCCTGCTGCTATTAGACTTTATAACCAGAGCTGCTCACAGTGAACGAGTCGTCACCATGATACTCACTGCTGCTATTTTTCTCACTGAAATAATGTGCAATTTGTTGTTGTTTTTTTAGTGCAATCACTACACTGTAATCCTTGATATACTTTTTGTTTGTTTTTGTTTTTTTTATTTTTGTATATGCTGTATATATATTTTTTTATATATATTATGCTGTATATTTATATTTGTAATATATTGTAAAATTGCTGCTGGAACAGAGAAATTTCCCCATTGTGGGACGAATAAAGGTTTATCTTATCTTATCTTATCTTATCTTATCTTACAATAGAATATAGATAACATATCAAATGTTGAACGTGAGACATTTTGAAATGTCATGCCAAATATTGACTCATTTTGGATTACATGAGAGCTACACATTCCAAAAAAGTTGGGACAGGTAGCAATAAGAGGCCGGAAAACCATACTGGATGCCGTGATCTCCGGCCCTTAGACGGCACTGCATCACATACAGGAATGCTACTGTAATGGAAATCACAACATGGGCTCAGGAATACTTCCAGAAAACATTGTCTGTGAACACAATCCACCGTGCCATTCGCCGTTGCCGGCTAAAACTCTATAGGTCAAAAAAGAAGCCATATCTAAACATGATCCAGAATTTACATCTCAGGCGTTTTCTCTGGGCCAAGGCTCATTTAAAATGGACTGTGGCAAAATGGAAAACTGTTCTGTGGTCAGACCAATCAAAATTTGAAGTTCTTTTTGGAGAACTGGGATGCCTTGTCATCCGGACATCAGGACAGGGACAACCCAAGTTGTTGTCAGCGCTCAGTTCAGAAGCCTGCATCTCTGATGGTATGGGGTTGCATGAGTGTGTGTGGCATGGGCAGCTTACACATCTGGAAAGGCACCATCAATGCTGAAAGGGATATCCAAGTTCTAGAACAACATATGCCCCCATCCAGACGTCGTCTCTTTCAGGGAAGACCTTGCATTTTCCAACATGACAATGCCAGACCAAATACTGCATCAATTACAACATCATGGCTGCGTAGAAGAAGGATCCGGGTACTGAAATGGCCAGCCTGCAGTCCAGATCTTTCACCATAGAAAACATTTGGCGCATCATAAAGAGGAAGATGCCACAAAGAAGACCTAAGACAGTTGAGCAACTAGAAGCCTGTATTAGACAAGAATGGGACAACATTCCTATTCCTAAACTTGAGCAACTTGTCTCCTCAGTCCCCAGACGTTTGCAGACTGTTAGAAAAAGAAGAGGGGATGCCACACAGTGGGAAACATGGCCTTGTCCCAACTTTTTTGTGTTGATGCCATGAAATTTATTTTTCCCTTAAAATGATACATTTTCTCAGTTTAAACATTTGATATGTCATCTATGTTGTATTCTGAATAAAATATTGAAATTTGAAACTTCCACATCAACCTTCCTGTTCTGTCCTTCAATCCGTGCAGACGTGTTTTCACTCTGCTCCCGCTGTGCTCTTGCGCTCTAGTGTTTTGTCTAGTGTTTTGTCTCTTCTTTTTCTCTCTGACCCGCTGCTTTGCTGGACTCCTGAAAATACTGAAATGGAATTGATTAACTGGTCAATCAGCGCGATCGACAAGATTTTCTCACAAAGGAAGGGTGCCCCGGGAGAACCCACCTGCCCGGACGGGACCTTTGCCGCAGGGTACGTGAGGGACGCATGGAACAACTGCCAAGTCCTGTGCCTGGAGGCTCTGTCCGTGGAGGATGCGGAAGATTTATACATGATTGGATTATTGATGGCGGGGTTCCTATTCTTTGGCTTTGGGATTGCCCTGACCTATCGGAAGATTGGTAAAACAGTTGCAAGCAAATTCACCCAGCCGCTGTCTGTGGAAATTAAGGAATGCTTCGGGGCTGTGTGTGACCGTTTGAAGGAATTAGATCAGAGAGTGATAGGAATTGAGGAACTGAACCGTAAATAACGCAGTCCGGACTGCGGATACGCAGGGTAGAGTGGGCTCCATCGGGGATCAGATCGGTGAACTTTTACGGACTGTAACCGGTCTGGCCATGAGGCTGGACGTAATGTCTAGGGAAACTGCACAGACCGGACGCGAATGCTGAGGACCAGATCTGATTGATTGATTATGATCCGGACAAATTACCGAAGATCATCAAATGGATTAAAAAATAATAAATTGTATTTGCCTGACCTAATCAACTACCCCAACGAAGCTCACTTGTCCCTATCTCTCGGTTGGGAGGTCAGCCTGACAGCTGGTCTGCTATCTTCCCCTGTGCACTGCCTTATCTCCCTTCAAGGACAAACCATAGAACTGAACTCGAAAACATCTGAAGTTATGGCTAACATTCTCACACAACACAATCTCAGACTCACTCGCACCATACACAAACCTACCCCCGCCCCGCCCCGCCCCCACTACAACCGTCTGCCTGTCTTTATCTATCTCCTCTCCCACTCCATACAAAAAAATCCCATCACGTGACCACGTGTACTGTGTCATGTTTATGTTTATGTTTTGTTGTGTTTTGCTATGTAATGCTTGCTAAACTGCATTCTTGTATTTCTGGAGAGCGTGTGGCGGCGCCTAAATAATCGGCTGCGGCCCAGAGGCTTGCTCCAAACTCATTTCGTTATACTGTACTTGTACATGTGTAATGACAAATAAACTTCAGTTCACTTCACTTCATTGCATTCTGTTTTTATTCACAGTTTGTACAGTGTCCCAACTTTTGTGGAATCGGGTTTGTATGACAATTAATTTTTATAGCAGCTAGGTGGTGATATTCTAAGATTCTAATATTCTAAGCTTTAAAATGATACCTATTTTATATAATATATAAATAATATAATATAACAATGTAATATAAATATTGTAATGTCTTTTATCAGCAGTTTATCAGCATTAGCTTGTCCAAATGTAATAATAAATAATATTTTCTAAAAATATAAAAAGTGTTCTAACAAAGATACATATTTTTTGACTCTCCTTGCTATAGTTGCGTGCTAAATTTGTGTATGTAACTCAAAAACAACAGTTTTATAAATGTCAAGGATTAAACTAAAAGGGTACTTTGTTCCAAATTCTGTAACTTGATTAATTTATGCGATCATCACAAAATTTGATCCAGATGCAAACACATATAGGGGAACATCACCAAAAATGTTGATGCTACCTCATTTCCTTCCTGAGTTATTGCATGTCAAAATAAGAAAGATTTGTATCAAACAGTATGAAGAAGTGGTGTTCCTCAACTATTAGATTTGACTGGGAGGGACTTAGTTCCTTCATAAATAGACCAACAATTCAGTCAGACTGTTATTCAACCAGACACTCCTAGAAAGCCCTTGGAACTGTAAGAATATTAATACTTGTTTATTTATTGCTTTTGTTTATGTCCAAATATTACAACTAAAAATAATAATAATGCAATCATTTATTCTTAAAATAATAGATTTTTGTCAGCAGATAACCATTTAGATCTTCTGTGAGGTTCAGTCCAGCAGCTGTTACAGATTCCAGGTGAGCTGAATTTACATTACAATTACAATTACTTTACTTACTAGAGCTCCACACCAAGTCAGCCATTAGCGGTGTTACCCTGCCATTACCAGAATCATCAAAGATTGAAAAGCACGCAATTTATTCCTTTATTACAAAATAAATAAATAAACTTGTTCTTAACAGTTATGTCAGTGCTATACCACAAGAGTTCTGTGTGGTGAGAAATTGTGAATGTACCACAACTTCCAGGCAAGAAGAGCCTGCTGATGAAAAGCCCTTAAGCCTGGTACACACTGTGTGATTTTTAGCAATTCTTTTACACATCACACTGTGCGGCATGGATCTATTAAACTTGGGTGCATGTATGTAAACTGTATGATGATGAAACCTATTGACTCGTAGGCGACGATGCAAGTTTCTATGGAAGAATAAAACGTCATCAGTGTGTGCTAGTGGTAAACAAAAAGACCATGATGAATCACACTTGGGCAGTTGTTGTTTTTATATGTGCTGAAAAAAAGAGGAAGTGATGAACTATGATAAACTAAAATCAACTATAATTATGTGTTTTTATAGTTTAATATGCAAAGTACAATTTTCTATAAGAAAAAATTCTGTTCTTTTCTCTGACATTTAAGGGTAACATAGGCCTACAAAGACTCTTTTAGGTCTAAAACAGTTTGGATAGTTGTTTGATAGTTGTACCACTGGCTAAAATTATTAGCCTCACATTCAATTCAAGAATGCTAACAGGCAGGTTTACGTGGGCTAAGTCATTCACACCAGTCAATTCAAGCAATTGAAGCATTATTCAAATTAATAGCAGATGCTAACATTATCATCTAAAAGCCCATTATAGTAATGGGAGTTTTTGGCAAGTGATACGATGCTAACGATTACAATTAAAACGACAGTCCTGAGCTAGCTAACAAATGAGCTAGAATGAACACAAAACGACAAACTTTGATGTTTATGGAAACTCACCCCATAAGAAACAGAAAAGTATTCTTGCAGATCTCGTGGCCTCCAATGAAATAAGTCGTTCGGGCACACTTTCTCTTTGTCGGGGTCTTCGGGCAGAGAGTTCTCTTTTCTCCTCGTGTAGCATTTACAGTCAAAGTTATGGATTTTCACCATTTCTCTGTCTTTATCCCCATCAAATGTTACTATCGATATAGCCATGCGATACTCTTTGCGGCATCCATCTTCATTGAACTTTGATATCAGCTAGAGCCGTCCAGAGCGCTGCATAATAAGTAGCCACGCTTCGAAAAACAAGCCGATTTCAACCTCAATGTAAGCTTTTAAATATACCAATACTGCTATCTCAAACACGGAGAGGCTTCTTTGTGATCTCAACTAACAGATTCTGCAAAAAAGCGAATATTTAAAAAAATAAATAAAAATAAAAGCTTCTTTCTCATTTTGCTCGAAAGTTGTGCTGCCGACTTGTGTCACTGGTTTCCGTGACGGGTCACAATTTACATGCCACCTCAGTGATAAAACTCCTGCATTCGGATGGTGATTTATTCACGGTGGAGGAGCGAGTTTTGCTGCTCACATGGTCATTAGCATGATTGTCTGCGACGACACAGCGCCCCATCCCCAGAGATCACGCCATTCTCCCCGTTCTGCCATTTTGGGAGGATACCCGCCAGGTAGTGGACTCGGACAGAGACTTGAGAAGAGATATTCTGATGATTAGTATGTACATCATTTTCCAAACTCAACGGAACATGAAGTTTTAATCCACCCAAGCCGATCTGAGAAAGCAGCTGCTGGTAAACATACGCCATTATTTCACCACAGGGTGTCAGTCATCGTCTAAACTAGTGACCGTGATGCTGAAGTGTGTGACACCTGATGAATACAATCCTTTATTTATTTGTATTAAACATTTTGATCACTATTCTGTAATTTTTCATTGTCAATCATTTTATTGTATGTAACTTACATGTTTATGCCTGTGGTGATTCAGTCTTTGCAAATGAAGGAAGGAGGCAGGGTCGGCTTGGCTGGGTTTCATGCGTTTATTTTAAAAACTCTTTGTACAGGCAACCAAAAACGGGCACTGACTGCGCTTTCAACTCAACATTCAATTCTTCACAAAAAGGCTTCAGTGTACTCTCCAGGCACTGCTCAGGTCACTGCACGAGCACCCAGCCTCTCTCGGTCTCCGCTTCCTGCGTTCCACCAGCTTTTATCCGGTTCCCCACGCCAATTACTGCAACGAGACACAGGTGAATGTCGTTCTGCACTTAACCCACTTACACACCGTTTGTCACCTGGCTCTTCTCTCCGTTGCCGACCTCGCTGAACCACGCCCCCCTTGCCACATACCCCCACCGCCGACTCAGGCCGAGGAGCCGATCAAGCAACTCGTCAACTGCGGGCATTGGATATGCATCGAATTTCGACACAGCATTCACCTTGCAATAGTCAACCCAGAATCGCTGCACACTATCACTCCCGACTCAGTCTCAATATGGTGCTGAATAAGGTTAGTTCGACCGGGCAGGGGCGAGAACACGTCCGCAAATTCTGCTTGTAACCTAGCTACATCAGTAAGTTGCGAGGGACAGGTGATCTCCCTCTGGGAGGGCCAGAGCGAGGGATTGTCCTTTGGTGTTCACCTCTGGCCCGAGATCTTCCTCTCCGCTCACTGCCGTCGCTAACATTACTGAATTACCGAAGCTATTTTGAACACAATATAAGCATTGATATTTTAATTCAAGTTCCCATCATGATAAAAACTATTTACTGCACTCAGCAGGCTCCCCGGAGTCCATAGCACCAGGTTCCGTCCCAGAATTCCACCCTCCGGGAAACCATTTATCAGCTCCGGAGGGCTCTAGCACCACCAAACTTGCGCTCCTGTCTACGTCTCATCGCCCTCTATCGTAATCCAGTGTTTCGAGAAGATCCGGGAATCTCGACAATCTTCTTGGATCTCGGATCTCTTTCTCTGATCTTCTTGAAACTCTGGATTCTGATAGAGGGCATTGAGACGTGGACAGGTAAATAGGTTTCATCAGATTAGAACAAAACAGAACCAGACTAAACCAAAAAAAAACCCACAAAAATGTCCGAACACCAGCTTGTTCATTGGCCATCAACTGTGTTTTTATGCAAATTAAGCACTGAAATGACTTGAAAGTTAGTGGAATGTGGACAGTTGGGTGTGCTTAGTACAGCAGAGGTGGTTCAATCAACAAGAATTGATATGACATACGATGGAACCAAAAAAACAAAAAAGTCCCAATGCCAACTGAAAGAATGAATTGGAATTTGGTTTTCTGCTCATATCTCAGAAAGGAAAGGGGGAAAACTTCTAAAACTCGGTCCATATATAGTGCTCGGGGAAATAAGGAAATATTTTTAATTTTGACAGATTTGGCATTCCATACATCACTACCTGTTTGCATTTGTTTGTTTCGTCATTGTCTCATTGGGAAAGAGTGACCTGCCAGAGAGAGAGAGATTGTTAGCGTTTAGTGAAACTGTGAGCGTGATCCGTAATCCTGATTTCTGATACTCTAAGTCATCTGACCATTGCCTGTTTGATTACTGAGCTGGATCCTGTTTCTGGATTCCTGTATCCGGCCCGCCATAGAAAAATGTTTGGCCGGCGCAAATAATGTCAAATAGTGTTGTTAAGGTAACGTCAGCATAAGCATGTTGCTGGCATGAAAATATTCAAACGTAGCGTCATTGACATTTTACGGCGCGTGTCTACTGCCGTTCATTCCTATGGAAGTTGAGCTTCATGTTTGCTCATAAGCATGAAGCTCAACTTCCAACTTCCATAGGAATGAACTGAAATTATTCATTCGCTCCACGCCAGTGGACACGCACCCCAAGTCTGACAGCGAAAACATGGTGAGTGTGAAGGGGAAAAAAACGGGCACAGAAAATAGACAATTCAAATGTGAATGTACGGAACAATTTTGTTTTATTTTGCCTGACCACCGGAATGCAAAGTCATTGTGTTTGTAATGCACAAAGACTGTGGCGATCTGTAAGGCTGATAACATCAAACGCCATTTCACTGAATTGCACAGCAATTTTAACTGCAATTATCCAGAACATTCTGAAAGGTGCAAACAGAAGGTAACACAATTGGTGGCAGCTTACAAGAAATCAGTTGCTCGCATAGCAGACATGGAAATCCAGATTTTTTTGTTTGTTCATTCGTTTTTTAATATTCAACAGGCAAAGTTTTATTTTCTGTATCTGAATCCAAACATTTTCATAATTGTTTGAAATAAAATTCAAAGAATATTTATATTGTGACTCCTTTTAACAAAACAACAATAATAAAATTAATAATTATAATAATAGCTGAACAAACACTGCGGTCATAACATTGTGGTCGTGGGCCATGGCTTTGTGTTGTTGGCAGAATTTGGCCCTTGGTAAATTAATTGAGGACCCCTGCTTTAAATATTGCATTTGAACCTGTTGTTATATTTTCATTACAGCATCAAAATGAATAATCCAGCACAAAACACTGAACACAGGAGCAGATCAGCAGCAAGAGCAGGTGAGCCCCTATTTCTAGAACAATGACTAAGAGGGTATTTTGTGATTCACATTCACATATTTAAACTGAAGCCTGTTTTAAGCTGTGGTTTAGTAAAAACTTCTCAACTTTCTTTTTTTTTACCGTCTAATTTTTATTAACTGTGCACTTCATTCAACGAAGGCCAGGACTGTCAATTAATTTATAAAATGTAATACTTCTAAATCATATAACTTTTTAAAATATTGAGCATTGCACACCCTGAAGTCTTGCATAATACAAATCATGCAGATAGCTAACATCATGAATTCATTTAGGCAGAAACAATGATCTCATTAAAGCAATAACTGCAAATTGGGATATATTGAATACAATATGAAGACAATTTGGCAGTTGTGTATGTTGATTCAGAGTTGGTGTCATCTGAAAGGCTATTGCAAGGTAGAACAGCAGCTATGTTAATTATTTCATTTGCTTTTGTTTATAACATTTCAGACAGAAGATAGTCATGCTCTCTAATCACTCTTGTGCTATTTTGAGGTCGTACACCAATAGGCATGTACAGCACCACTTCAAGTCGACAAGACTATGATCACAAGAGCCCACATAGCAATTGTTGTCTGGCCCAGCTCCAGGTCACACAGCTCTTCTGTCAGCTCACATCGAGCAAAGAATGATGGACCTGGGATGGCCCAGATCTGGATTACAGACATGATCCACACATGAGCCATAAATGGCCCATACCTGAGTCAAATAATAACCCATAACCAGCCCTGAACTTTCAATTTAATTTGTATTAATTCAACATTTTAGGAGCATTGGTTTATAATGTTCCAAGAACATAAAAATTGCCCAGTTTCTTAAATGTTATTAGAATGTTATTTAAAGGTTAGTATAATGTTCCTGATGCATCAAACGAGCACTAAAAATAAGAACACAAACTACAAGTGACTTCAACCACAGCCTTACATGAAATCAACTGAAGATAAAATACATCAAATTGCTGAAGATCTGATTTAACAACTCCACAAAGAGCTTCACGCATTACTAACCAGACGGACTTTATTACCATCATATTGATCAGTGTTTGCTTTAGTTGGGCTCTTGACCCTTGACTTTTATTAGGGCCCGACGGTGTGAGGACCCTATTGTAATTGCATGGTCTATTCTTTGCCGTAATAAATCACATTTTTGAGGGCCTAAACATGCTCGAACTCATGAAACTTTGCACATGCGTCAAAAGTGGTGAAAATTTACATCGGCTATGGGTTTCAGAATTAGGTGTGGCAAAATGTCTAAATAGCACTACCTACAAAATTTCAATTAAGCACCAGTCGCACTACATTTCAAAAAGGAGTATGACATTCGGTACACACATGTAACAGCCCAACACCTACAAAAAGTCCCTGGGAGCAAAAGCTGAAACTTTAACAAACTCCTCCTAGAGATTTGATCAGTTAAACAAGTCTAATCTAAAGGCCTTTGCAATGTTAAATTGTGAAGATCTTGAGTTTTCGCTGAAGGGTGTGTCCGTGGTAGCCTCACAATGTAACACTATGAGTCCACTGGAGGCAAGTTTTCTGAGCCCAAGTGCAATTTCTTTATTTCAAAATCCAACAACATAAAACAAAGACTTGGCTAAACTTGACTATAACAGACTCAGTGGGTTACCACATTCAATATCAGACCAAGACACAGCAAACATGAGGGCTAAATACACATGGGCTAATGACAAGACAAGGGGCACCTGTGAACAATGATTAAACCAATGAACCAATGACAACAGAACACAAGACAAGGAAGCACATGGAAGGATCACATGACAAGACCAGGAAGTGCATGGCAGAGAACATGACAAACTGAGAAACGTGACGGTAAACATGGCAAACTCAAAAACATGAACCCAAAACACACTGTGATACACAAAGTCTGATGTTTCGCCATGAAACAGGAAGCTGTATCAGGCATACAATGTCCAATCTACTTTTCCATTAATTTAGCAGACGCTTTTATCCAAAGCGATCCATCATGAAGAGGCAAAAAAAAAACACAAAAAGTGTCTGAAATACTAAGCTTTGGACATTACTTAGAGTAGCATGAGCTAGAATAGGGAGGAAAAAGAAATAGGTGCTCACGGAAGAGATTTCAGCTCTCTTTTGAATGTTGTCAGTGATTCTGCCATCCGGATGGAGGTGGGAAGAACGTTCCACCAGAAGGGAACGGTGAATGAAGATGTTCTGGAGAGGGATTTCATGCCTTGCTGCAATCTTCCCCAAACTTCACATGTATTATTAGAGTCCTGGCCTGAACATATCTACATGCCAATATTCAGTTACAGGCATAGCGACACCTGCAGGCAACAGGAAATGACATGCTTTACACTGCAATTCACTCCCAATTCACATTTAATAAATGGAGCAATTCCAATAGTGTACTCACACCATCGGTGCACTGGCTCTAAATATGCCATGAAGGACCAAACATGCTAGAAACACATTAAATCATGCAACACTTGGCTAAGTGCTAACGTATGCGATTAACACCATGAAAAAGGAAGATGTTGTAAGTCAGGCATACAATGTCCGTTCTGCCCCAGACTTCACGTTTGAGAAGAGTCTTGCCCTGAACACATCTACATGGCAATTTTCAGTTGTACTGAAGAACTTTACTGGCAACAGGAAGTGACGTGTTTAACACTGTGATGCACTACTAGCAACATACTAAAATATGCAATTGAGTACTAAACGTGCTAGAAACATGCTGTTATTGTCATGAAACATGAAGTTGTTGTAACTCAAGCATACAATGTCCAAACTTCACGTTTGATAAGAGTCCTGGCCTCACAGGAAGTGTGGCAAATACAAATGACTGACGTAGTCCTTTCTATTTTTATATCCTTAAATGCATATTGTCCACCGTGCTCTGTTTTCCTAAAACCACCGGGTGGTGGTGGCGCGTGTGCGAGGGCCCTTTCATCGCTGCTTGCAGCTTTAATTACCTTTTTTTTTTTTCTCTGGCTGCTGTAACTGTGTGTTTATAAAGCAGATTTATGGCAAGAATAAAGCCAAAATATATGTGTGATAAAGTGCATTTGGCTAGCTATTCATTTAATCATTCATCAAATGAATTAATGATTAAATGAATAATTTCAATCATCGTGTAGTTGCCTGACTCACTGAGTACTCTCTTATCAAATATGTTGTATTATTATTACACTTTAATATGTTGCCACCACTCCAATACTACAGCAAAAGATCAAGCAGCGTTTGAGCCATCAGATATAAAAAATATTCATTCACAAAAAAGTTTGAACATCAAGAAGTCTGTGAATCTCAACAAACTAGATAAACAGATCAACTCTACACCACAAAACAAGCAACTAAAAAGTCACACCAAAACAACAGCAAGAATGAAAGAAAATAACAGGACAGCGCTGTATAATTTATTCATACTGCAATGCATGCTCGAGTCATGGATGGGTTTTGTTCTGTGCGGGTACCAGCATGCATTGCAGCATGAAGTTCTGATTGTTACCATTGTTGAGATTCATATGCTGATTCTTAATGTCTTAATGTGTGTCTAAAAGATACAGTAAATCAAACTGGTTGTGTATTATCATGCTTTAAAAATCATGGTTCTCATACCGTAGTATCACAGTACCATTATAATCAAAAATATACAATGAATAATATCAAGATGATGATTATGTTGTTATCATTGATAATTAACCAACACCACCTGCATGCTTTTTCTTTTGGCTTTCCTTGCCACAATAAATGTGTTTTATAAACGCAGTAGCAACCAGATAAAAGCTAATGTCAAACAGCCAAGGGTCACACACTCAGTTAAAGCAAACACTGACCACCATGATGGTAATGTCATTAACACCAAAAATCTAAACCTCTGTTCAGACTCTGCAAGAACTTCATTAGACGCCTGACAGGAATAAATAAATCTGGGGTCTGTTCTTCGTGCGTCGCTAACTCTGTTAGCTGGATTTGATTGTTGATGATTTGGCATGATCTCGGATTGTTTGGTTCTTCGAAGCTCATCCTGGACTCGCTGTCATAGCAACAGGTCCGTAAGCGCAAACCTGCTCGGGAGCAGCTGATTTCATGTTAACAGGATTAGATTGCATCTTGAGGTGATGCTTAAAATCTGCCCCGGCCACTGCTACTTTACTACAAGAGTTCATGGTAACACTTTAGCATAATGGTCATTAGTTAACATGAACTAATAATGAACTGCACTTATAAAGCATTTGTTAATCTTTGTTAATGTTAATTTCAACATTTACTAATACATTATTAAAATCTGCTCCGGCCACTGCTACTTTATTACAAGAGTTCATTACTGAACCAGGGGCAATAATCATTTGAAATAATAATAATATAAACATTTATTTGAAATGAATATTGTGTATAATACTATAGATGCAGACACTTGATTGAGAGATTTATTTGTGATGGAATAATTACTTTATCATTTTATTGGTGGTTTACACACATGTTGTACAGTTAATCTGAGCCGTGCATTAATTTGAGTGATGACGGATATTATGGGATGGCTTGATGCAGTGCAAGAGATGCGGATAACTTGATCTTGACCATTAATAAACTTTAATACTGTCACGTAACAAATCTGCTTCAAATTGAATGAAAAATGAAATGAGTTGCTTATTACAACATTGAAATAAAAATGTAAAGGCTGTACAAATACTATAAAATCCTGAATATAAATAATTGGGAATCATGTTTTAAAAAAACATTGATCATTTATCTATTATAACTTTTATGTTGGTTTGGTAGTTTGGCTGTTTCCTTATGAAAGTCCAGAAATTTGTCAAGTTTTCCACCAGGTGTCTGTTTTAATTATATGATGTCATTACGTTGTCTTGCCGCCAGCCAATCGCTGCATTGCTGATCGTGGTTTGGCGTATCGATGCATCTGCCCTCTTCAGTGAACACAAGAACCCAATCCAGATATTTTAATCCAATCCGCAAATTCATTTGAAGAACCAAATTAGCCAGAGATCAGTTATCACGATTAAAAGATCTGTGATCTGTCAAATCATCTCAGATGTATTAAGCGAGGTATGAAGAACGGACCCCTGCTTAGTAATGTGTGAAGCTGGTAATGCTCTTTGTTCAGTTGTTTAATCCTCTTCAGCTGAGATCTTCAGAGATTTGATGTCTTTTATTTGCAGTTGATTTGACCAAATCCTCAGTCAGCACTATGTGATATTAAGAGTGGCTCAATGGGAAACACTGTCACCTCACAGAAAGAAAGTCCCTGGTTCAAGTCCCAGATGAACCAGAAAGTCTTTTGCTCATGTAGATAGAGACAACTAATGTAATTCAAGTGTGATAGTGGAATGCTGCTAGAGTATGTCACAGTCATTTCTTGCTTCTGTTTTGCCATACTGTACAGCTGTCATCATATTTGCAACAAAAAATAAATAAAAATAAATACATAAATAAAATAAGCATACAGTAGTCAGTAGATTCAAATCATTTCATGTAAATCATTTTGTGAGAAATGTTTTATTTTGTTATTTTTGCTGAATCTTGATTATAGAAGTGTTAACACAACATGAATACACCATAATAAAAGAAATTGGACAAGGGGTTTCAGGAAGAGCGTTTCTGGTGAAGAATCCAGATGAAGATTCCCTTGTGGTCAAAGAGATCAACTACAGAGAAGTACAATCAAGAATTGACTAAAAGATTGAACATTTTAATAGGATCCTAGATACACGACACATATTAAACATAATTCAATTTTTTCTTTACAGAATGTGAATTTTAATCTAGACGCAGTCAAAAGGGAAATCGACATCCTGAAGACTCTGCACCATGGATATATTGTTGGATACGAGGACTCGTTTGAAGGTGTGTCTGTTTAAATTTTAGAAAGACAGGCATGACAATGTACCTTCAGTCTGAAAGTAAATGAAACTTTTTTTTTATTTTTTAGAAAGTGTGAAGTACTTTCATGAAGCGTCTATTTATGCATTAAATGCAAATAACCCAGCTTGTTGGTAAAGGGTATTTACAGTAACTCCACCCACCAATGTCAGGTTGACAAAATGACAAAAGAAACCCATCTGATAACAGCAGCAGTGGTGTAGGATGTCCAACGTGTGGCAGTAACTTTTGACGCGATCAACCAGAGTTCGAGTCCGCCGTAACTCACATATTCTGTGACAACTTATTTACATTATGTGATGTTTTTTTTTTTAATTATATACATTTTGAAACGTTTTATTTAGAGAATAAAAAAGTTCTTTCATACAGTCGAATTGAATGCAAAAACTTTGAAGCTCAATTTCTCAAAACCATGCAGAATGCAGATAGGACCTTATAATTCCAAGGTGGTGAAATATTATCATTTACACTCAATGTTATTATTGTTATACTGTTTTATAATGTACTACACTCTCAAAAAAAAAACTTTTCAAAAGGTACTAAGATTATTCTTTAGGCACTCTTTAGATACTTAAGTGTTCTTTAAAGTATTAATATGCACCCTAAATAATGGCTTGTTGCCACCAAGTGGTAATACGGTACACAATTTTTGCCGTTTCCATTGTCAGAAGTTGTGAATGGTACCCTAATTCTGCACATACCATCTTTTGGCACCCTTCCATTGGGGTACCTAGCAATAGTCTAGTACTAAAGGGTGGAGCTAGACTCACTACCGAATGTTGATTGGGCATTTGCGCATTCTTTTTTGACTGTGTTTTTCCTTGCAGCCTGCAGCCTTTGCTCAAACAAAGCTAGTCTTCTTCTTGTGACAACAAAACACATGCCGAGAAGCACAAACAAGATCTGATGTATGTCGTCCATTGTTGTTTACTGTGGCGCTTTCTTCTTCGCGTGAGATAATGACATTGACCGTTACACCACGCCTATCATAAAGGTACTGTTGGCGGTGGAAACGCGAGCCGGATTAGGGTTTACATCTAGCCCACATGCAGTGTGCAATGATGGCACTTGGGCCACAAGCAGGTCATAGCAATGTCAGCCAAGAGCAAAAAATAAATAAATCTACCAGAACTGGATCTTATCCAAGCCACAAAAGCTTTGTTATTTATAGTCATCTCAGCATTAACAAGTTGAATCACTGAAGGAAAAAGTAGAACAGGAGAAAAGAGTAGAGCAGAAACACAAGAACTACAACTGACTTGCAGCCACAACCTTACATGAAATCTACTGAAGATAAAATACATTAAATCTCACAAGATCTGATAAAACAGCATTACCAGCTTCACTTATTACTAACCAGATTGACTTTATTTCTGTTAGACGTCTAATGAACATTAGAATGAACAGGGATTTAGATGTTGATGTTTTGTTGTTTCATTTGAAGTCACCATAATGATGATTAGAGCTTCCATTAGTGTGGCTTATAACTGTTATGATTATATATTTGTATTTTCTCATGAGAGTAAAACACATTTGCAGTAGCCATGGAAACCGAAATTAAATCAGGTGATGATAGTTAGCTATAGATGGTTTTATAATCGCTTTTTGAAATCACTTTAGGTCATTAATAAGATAGGTGAATCATTTTAATGTATTACAATAACAGGTTTATCATCTAACTGACATAAAGCCAAACTGCCCAACTAAAGGAAATACTGATCACCATAATGGTGACCAAACATTTTCAATAAAACAATAACATCTAAACCTCTGTTAATTCTCAAAAATAACTGCAGAGATGCCCAAGTTGGCCCGTGATTAACTTTGATTTGACCCGCCATGCCATCAGAGGAAAAATATAGCTAAGCATTGAAGCGGCAATTAATATGCACAATATGTTTTACTGTGGGCACTTAAAATACTGTGAATAATTCTATATAACACAGCAGCATCTGAACTTACAATATTTTCATTTCCAACAACGAGCCAAAATTCAGAACGCTTTATTGCAATTCTTATGGAATGTTTAACATGCACAATGAAAGTGAAACTGCAAAAAAAAAAAAAAAACTACTGTGAGAAGCATATCTGGAGGAGGACCAGTGAAAAAAAAGATTTATCTGAAGTGTGTTGCAGAATTTAATAGAGCATGCAAGATTGTGGAAACAAATTATCTTATTATATTAACATGATTAAGAAAAAATCATGCCGCCAAGTTTGGCTAACTATAATTATCCATAAACGTGTGCTTCTGTTTTTAAGAAAGTTAATTCTTGTTTTCTTTTCCATGCAGTATATTATACATATGTAGGAACATTTGTAGAATATACAATATGTTGTAGAGCTGCACAATTAATCATTAAAAGCCCACACAATCTTATTCCTAAATTATTATTCTCCTTTGTCTATTAAACCTACGACAAAATTACACCGGAACAGTGCCGCTGAGCCACAAAGAGCTATATTAACAAATGAATGTAAAAAAACATTTATTGCCATTGAATCATTCATTCAGGAACATGGAGAAAGGTGAACAAGCAGATTGGGAAGATCCAAAAAGCAATTCATTTTTCTAAAGTTGTTAATAATGATATTGTAGGAACAGGTGGCAGCAGTCAACTAAATAAAATTACTAAATACAGTTAGTATTATATTTTTCTAACTCCAAATGATCGACCAGTGATCAGAACCAGCTGAATATGATTTCCTTTGATTTGATACATCTCATCTTGATGCTCAAATTAACAGATCACATTTTGATGATGCAGAAGGCGTGAACGCACATGCAGTGAGAGGCAAATCATAGATATGTACGTATCTATGGAGGGAAATATGAAAGGCTGAGCGGCGGTGAGTCAGTCCGGGCTAGAGTCAAATTTGCAGTTACAAGGTGTGTGTAATTTAAACTAGTCAGTCAACACTAACAGTAGCTGATGTTCTGTTTGCGTCTGTCCTTCTAGTCACTATTGAGCTTGTTCGTTTCTTGATTAAAGCTCAGGTGAAGGGTTGCCAGTTATCACAAAAGAGCAAAACAAGCTCCTTTAAAAAAACACAGTATAATAAGCAGTCATGGCATTGCAAAACTGTTCCGGGGAACAAATTTAAACAATAGCCTAGTAATATTCTTCTACAAAATTATCCTACAAAAAAGGAAGTAAAAGGTAATCTATTATGAACAGAATAGTTCAATATAAAATATTTAGCTATTATAAACTGATAATACCTGAGAAGGGCAACAAGATGCTGTGTCCCCTAGAGGGCGCTACGTGGAATGCCTCTGGCATGACTGGCACCTGAAGCATAAGTCTAAACATGACAATGAACTTGACATCGGCCAGAGACAGCATATGACATCACTGCTGGTGCGACCACAGGTATAAAGGGGCACATGCAGCGTCTCGTTCCCCTTGTCAGGGAACCATGGTTACATGCGTAACCGGAGATGTTCCCTTACAAATGGGATCTTGCGCTGCATCCCCTAAAGCAGGGGTTTTCAAACTGGGGTCCGGGGAGAAGGTTCTAAGGGGTCCCCAGAAAATTTTAGAGAATAAAAAGACAAACCAAAAATGGATAAAGTCTACCGAACATTCTAACATTTCTAAATGTTTCTCTCCTTTCTTGCCGTATACATACTTTCCAGAATTGTATACTTTAAACTTTCTAGTGAGTTCTAGTGAGTAAGATATGTGTTTGCGCTGCCGTAGAGCCACAAAGAGCTATATTAACAGCTCCAAAAACAATCTTTTGAAGCACACAGTATTATTATTTCTGTCTTACAATAATTCAGATTATCACAGAATTAATGGGATTAAAGTTTATAGTTTGGATATAAACACTGATGTCTATGATAGCAATCAAAACTTGCAAATCAAAACTAAACGCCTTATAAAGTAATGTGTCGCTTGGGTCTGATGGCAGCTGCATCCAACGGGATACCCTTTGGCCTGCTGAGCATAAGACAGTGGCAGTGGGGGCTCAGAACAAAGGGGTTTTCCCCGAGGGGATACACGCTTCACATGATCGAAGTCACGTGGCGATGCCTTCGCGCTTTAGTCATATGGCGAGATCCTTGGTGTATGTCCCAAAGGCCGGTGTTGGGGACTCATGTTCGTTGCATTACGACAGAGTCTTCCCTCGCAGGCTGAGGAGCAATCATGAGTGGTCGCTCAACTCAGGGTCTGTGGCAGGTCCATCAGCTCTAATGGCACATAATCCCCTAGAAATTATGGTGGTGTTTCAGGCTGAAGCACTTCCTGCTAGACCTCAGGGGCCACCGCATGCTTGTTCGTTCAAGATAACAACAACACATCGGTGGTTGCATATATAATCTTCAGGGGGGTCTGTGGACGCGTGCCTTATACAAGTAGCACACCAGATCCTCCTGTGGGCCCAAGGGAAACTGTTTCCATCAGGGCAGTTTCATTCCAGGGTACCTAACCAGGAAGCACACATCCTGTCGAGGCAGGGGCTGAGGCCCGGGGAATGGAGACTCCACACCGAGGTGGCGAAGCTCCTGTGGTTATCCAACTCCTCCGGGACTGGACACCATGGTACAGGAGTGGCTGAGGCTACCCCTGTACACCTTTCCCTGATTGCTCTGCTTCCGGGAGTTCTGGAGAGAGTTCACCTGGATGGGGCTCATCTGTTATTAGTAGCCCGTTCTGGCTGGACCGAGTATGGTTCTCGGACATGGTGTCTCTCCTAGATGGCTCTCCGCTGGTTCGCACAAGGGTGCCAGCATGGAACCTGGCCATTGTATTACAGGGCCTTTCTGAGGCTCCCTTTGAGCCGATTGAAGAGGTTCCTGAGAAGTTTCTTACGCTAAAGACAATCCTTCTGCTTGCTATATCTTCCCTAAAGAGAAAAGGGATATTCAAGCACTGTCAGTGGCACCCTTGTGCTTGGAATTTGTGCCCGGTATGGTTAAGGCCTTCCTTTACCCTAGGCCGGGGCTATATTCCTAAGGTTCCTACTAATACTGTAAGACCAGTTGTACTACAGGCCTTTTGTCCTCCTTTTTCGGACATCAGACCAGGAAAAACGTAATCTGCTTTGCCCGGTTCGGGCATTAGATGCTTATGTCCACAGAGCTTCCCTGTGGATAAGAACTGAACAGCTGTTTGTGTGTTTCGGGCTGCCCTCGAGAGGAGGCCAGCATCCAAGCAGAGAATGAGCAAGTGGGTTGTTGAGGCTATCTCACTTGCTTATGAGGCAGCTGGTCAGCCTTCACCTTTGGCTGTACAGGCCCACTCTACGAGAAGTATGGCTGCCTCTTAGGCACTGCTGGCAGGGGCCTCCCTGCAAAAAGTCTGTGATGCGGCGGGGTGGTCCTCGCATACATTTTTTATGAACTTAACCTCAGCACTACTCTGGGGGCACGGGTGCTCGTTCCATAGACAGTGTTACACGGGCGGGCATCTGGGTCCTATGGGGACGTGGATATTCTCGTTCCCAGAGCGGTGACGCAGTGTCTCGTTCCCCATTCAGGGAACTAACTTGGTTACATATACGTAACCAAGACGTTTTTCTCACTATAGTCCCCTTTATCTTGCTCACTGGGGTTCTTAACGCAGGACGTAAGCTGCTTACATACATTTATTGTGAAACTTGCTTTAAAAATATTTTAATTGGAAATGTTCTGCTTCAAGTTTATACATCCAACATTAAGTATAGCAAATTTAAGTGTGGAAACAATATGTTTTATTTATAATGCCACACTTACTATTTATCTAACAGTTTAAATGTTTTTTCATATATAAAAATATATTCATGGATTTTAGGAAGGGGGTTCCTCATATTTGGGGGTCTTTGGCATCATAAAGTTTGAAAACCCCTGCCGTAAAGGGCGCTATGGGTAACAAAATACCCACACCGCCATGCTGAAGGGATGAGTGCCTTAGTGGCTGACATAATACAAATACTCAAATGGAGTCTCCATCCCAAAGTGTATACCAGCTGCTGTAACTTACCTAACTAATTCCCAAATTAAAGACAGCAGCAAAAGATGGTCATAGGGAGCCTAACAACTCAATTGATATCCCAGCAGAGTGGAGGCCTAAGCAGGATGACTCTTAAATTGATATCCCTGCAGAGCTCTGAAGAGTGGGGGCCCCTAGAAAGCAACTCTATAGTGAGGGGAGTTCTAACCAGGCTCTATGAAAAAAGGCAGTAACCAAGGAGGCTCAGAGAGAGCTTGACAACTGAGCACTACTGCATGGTCGAGCTCTGAGGATGGAGGCCTCAGCACAACAACTCTCTAAAATGAGAGGAGGCCTAACCAAGTCCTACACCCAAGAGAGTTACCAAGGAGGCTCACAGAGAGCCTAACTACTCAATATTGCTATGCAGGTGGAGCGCCGAGGAGCGAAAACCTCTAGAAAGTTTTATGGTGAGAAGAGGCCTAACAACAGCCCGCTGGCAACTTAGCCCATGGCTGAGCTCATGAGACGGAGGCTTCAGCACTGCTTCCTATGCCTGTCAAGGAGGCTTCCTAATATGGCAGAAGCTTGACAAATATTAGGCAGAGCTCAGGGGTCTGGAGGCCTCTTAACACATGGGTCTTCAACCGGGGTCCGCAGCGGTACTGCAGTTAATGTTTGATCACAAATATTTTTTTACAAAAAGTCAAATTCAAATATAAGCACCCTGAAACAAAAGCAGAGCACCCTCCATTGATACTGTAATAGTATAATATTATTGGAGAAACAGATTTGGGAAACATTGCTTTTGATTTTGCGCTCTGGAGAATGTGAGATGTTCAGTGTTTTGCAGTGCTGAGAAATGTAGCCAATCATAGACATGCTTATTGATCTGAGATGAGTGACAGCTTAATTGTGATTATAAAGTGAGCACTCTTTCGGGCTTTCGAGGCTATAGCTATAATCCATTGAATAAAAGTATTGTTTTTCATGCTGGAGGAACGACGGCCAATTAAACACTGCAAAGTTTTGGAAGTGACGTCTACATATAAATGCGCGATTCACTTCCAAAATTGCAATTGACAGTGACTAGCATGGGACAAAAATATGGCAAAATAGATAAATGCAGTTGTAAATGCAGAATCATAGATTAAAAATATTTGTGTAAATAGTTAAGATATATATATTAACTAAGTTATACAAGTTTTTTTGTAAATTTGAAATGAGTTCAAGTAAATATTTAATTGTCCATCTGACAGTAAAATTAAAATGTGAATTTTTAATAAACTTGTAGCTAAGGTTCAGGTAAATGTTTAATTGTCCATCTGAGCAGCATGTTGTTTAATATGATGCATAAATCTCAATTTTAACAATGAAAAGTAATATACAGTCATGCGTGCAACAACAATGATGTGCATAGTTCTGATCTACTGTCTTAACATAATATAAGTAGTTTCTATTAATAATGCTTACTATGTAGCTCTGTTTGACACGTTTTGTATCGGGGGTCCCTTTTCCATGTCTCTATTGCCTAAGGGGTTCTTGCCCTGAAAAACGTTGAAGACCCCTGCTCTAACATCAGCTCGTGTGTCCTTACATAAACATAGATTTTAGAAAGGGGACCCTTTTCTTTCTACGATCTAGATGGCAGGATCAGAGCCTCAGTCAATGAAATCCATGAATCTCTGTGCTGAATATAAATTTCCCTACAATCTCTGTTTGACTAGGATCGGAGCTAAACTAGACAGGACAGCTGCACTCCAGGGCCGATGTTGTTTGTCCCTGCACTAGCTTCTCTAGCAAACAATGGCTGCTTTTTACTCAGAGCTGCGTCTATGCTAATAGGGCAGAGATCGTCACCAGTGGGCAGAGCTTTTCCCTACAATGATGTCAATGTAAGGAGAAATCTGGAATCGTCTGTTCTGAGAGAGTTTATGATTTATGGGGATTATAAAAAGGAGTGTGTGGACAAGGAAGTACATTTAAAGGTCTAATAATATTTTCAATAAATTTACAAGCACTACAGTCTCTGAACAAACGACACGTCAGTCGTTGTAACAGAAAGAATAAATGCAGTTACTTTTTTGTCCATTATTCTTTGAATTTTCGATCTACATGTCTACCGCGTATAAGAATAATCAATCGTGTCATCGCATTTATAGCACATATATTCAATTTTAAGAGGATGTGATTAAATATGTGCACATAAACGGCATTGATTCGTGTTTAGAGTATTATAAATATGTCCATAAAAACTTGAATCACACTATCTCCACTCTGAATCTGCTCTATGATCCATGTGGTGAGCCTTGTTAAGACTCATTGCAGCATTCTGCACAGAAAACTCTCTCATGCGCGCCACTTGTTTGACTTCTCTGCTTTGGCCCTATTTGGACGGTAATTGTTTCTCATGTGGATGTCCGTAAAAATAAATTTGCATGCCACCTCATCATTCGGAAGGTGATTTATTCACGGTGTGATCCTGCGCACCTGGAACACTGCTCATGTGGTCAGTCGAGTGATTGTCTCCTGTAAAAATGTCATATGCATGGAGTAATAAGAATAAAATCATATTTAATTTAATGGGAAATTATTATTTAATTAATTATTTAAATCTGTTTAAAAATTTGGAAATGAGAGGAAATAAGTTAATACAATGCTGCAAATTTAACTTATATAACGTCAATTACTGCCGTAATAACGGCTCATTTCAAATGTTTACGTGTTTTTCTTCTCTTTCTCTTTTGAGCGGTGATGAAAGATTATCCTTGTAAATACTTTCCAGCATTTCAGTAATAAAAGTGTAGGCTAGATCTTTAAAATGCATCCAAATTACAGCGAAGCGTAACGATACGGTGAAAATGCCTTATGACCCCACGAGAAACAATTACCGTCTGAATAGGGCTTTATGCGTAATAGCGCCGTAATTGGGAGATCATGAATAAATGCAGACAACTGGCTGATAGAATCATGCCCGCAGCCAGTCATGCACTCCGAAAGCACACTTCTACCTCACATTCCATGACGATGCTCCAACTTTACTTTTCAACTCGAAAGAATAAAACCGCTCAGAAAACTGCAAAATAACCAATTTCCACTTCAAATTAGTGTTTTTAGTGTTTTCAGTGATGTGCTGCCTTTATACAGTGCATCTGGAAAGTATCCACAGCACTTCACTTGTTCCACATTTAGTTATGTTACAGTCTAACTCCAAAATTGATTAAATTCATAATTTCTTTCCTCAATTCAAAGCTTGTCAGACATAGCAACAGTAACTAAAGCGGAATGCGAATGGTCAATTGTATCATGATGTCAACCTTTTGTCTGGGACAGCACAAAATTTGCAGTGTGTACCGGGCTTAAAATCAGCTAAAGATAAAAGACATTACATTTCTGAAGATTTTAGCAGAGGAGGATTAAACAACTACACATTATCAGCTTCACTTATTACTAGCCAGGTTGACTATTTCTGTCAGATGTCAAATTAAGTTCTTATTAATAATAGTTTGGTTTGTACTCACTGTTTTGGTGACCAGTGACTTTTTTTATGTAGATCAAGAATCTGGGTTCTTTTACATTGTGTCGGAGTACTGCGCAGAAGGAAATCTTTTCAAGAAGATGCAAACTCAGAAAAATAATGGGTTTTTTGAAGAAGAACAGGTGAGTGTCTTATGTGCTCCATGTACTCTGGGCAAATGTGCAATCAATCAAGCATCTCAACCAACAGACTGTGACCATTAAACAACATCTAATTGTACACCCAGAAAGCAAAATAGTGTCTGCCCACATGTGAAAAACTGATCTAGGCCACATGCGGTGTGGAATGATGGCACTTGGGCAGATACTACATGTCAGCCCAGAACAAAAAAACAAACAAAACAGAACTGGACCTTATCTTGGCCACAGAATCACTGAAGGAAATAAAAGAACAGGAGAAAAGAGTAGAGCAGAAACACAAGAACTACAACGGACTTACAGACACAAACTTGCATGAAATCAACTGAAGATAAAATACATTAAATCTCACAAGATCTGATAAAACAGCATTACCAGCTTCACTTATTACTAACCGGATTGACTTTATTTCTGTCAGACGTCTAATGACGTTTATATTGAAAATGAACAGGGTTTCAATTGAAGTCATCATAAAGGTGATTAGAGTTTCCAATAGCTGGTCTCAACACAATAACTCGATTATTGTTGAATTCTAACCATCATTCCATGCTGCATGTGCCAGATGGGGGCTGAATCCAGGCTGAATTTATGGATACTGTAAAACATGAACACATTTTTATGGTAGACTAATAGTACAGAAAATTAAATCAAATACAACGTAGAGTAAATTAGAATGCACAGTGCTTACTACTTTCTCTTATCTTCTGTGGGCAGATTCTTGACTGGCTGGTTCAGATTTGTCTGGCTCTGCAGTATCTTCATAAGAACAATGTTCTCCACAGGGATATAAAACCTCAGGTACGCACTGGCACAGCTCAAAAATAATTTATCAACATGCAAGATGTGATCATTTATGTGTTCACACTTTTCTGTTGCTATTCTAGAATGTTTTTCTTACTGAGGATGGTTACATCAATCTAGGAGATTTTGGATGGTCAAAAGTGCTGCAAAGGTTAAACAAACTGGAAATTATCATTTTTGAATGGATTTCATCACTTCTATTATATTGAATTGAATAGTAATGTTTGATTTTTCAGCGCTGATGAATATGCAACATCAGTTGTGGGTGCAGAGCTCTATACCAGCCCAGAAATCTTTCACAACAGACACAATTCCAAAAGGTACGCTTTCTGTTAAAGATATGGTAACACATACATTGAAATTTGGGTATTCAGATGGTTTTAATTGTTCAAAGCAACACAATTTACTATATCAAATAAGAAACTAACTAAATTATATTGACATTGTATAGTGACATATGGTCATTGGGATGGGTGCTCCATGATCTCTGCATGCTGGAAGTGTGGGTGAGTATACTCTTCTCAAAGAGAAAAAAAATCTATTCTCTAATCGCTTCACCAATGTAGGGTTGCAGACATGCTGGAGTCCATCCCAGTGTCTTGGGCCATAGACAGGGAAAGACCCTGGACAAATGGCCCATTCATAACAGTGGATTAAATCATAGCCATGTAAATTACAATAAGCCTATGGCTCAGTGAATTATCTTCTAAGTGTACAAACACAGAGCACAGTCCTCAACTATGCTAAGACCATGGTAACTGCAAAAGAAAACAATTTCCCACTTGCACCAGTGGGAAATATTAATTTACATTTGCACACACACAAATCTGATTTTTCTTTTCTGCACAGTCCCTCTTCTCCAGTTTGCTTCCTAATCTAGCTGTATAATAAATCTGGCATTATATACTATAAATGTTGCTGGCTCTGTTCTACAAAGAGGGAAACATATTTTTTCTGAGGTGTTAAACTTTTTATTTCGTAACAAATTATGAACATAATGTTGGAATAATGACACACACATAGTCTGGCAGCGTTTGTCCCAGGCTTCAACTCCATGTCAACATTTCTCTCCGTTTCTCGTAAGTTAGGCTATATTAAAAAAAAAACAGTTTAACAACTGTTTCAAATTGGTTAGAGTGTGGGTAATGTTACTTAATTACTTTTGTTAATATTTATACCTCTGTGATAATGGTAGCTTTCCTTAATCATCTGAAATATCTATACGTTTATGAGTGATTATTTCTACATTGGACACACGCCAAATCGGCGACAGTAAACGGATGCTACGTTCTATTTCTGACGCACTGGATCTGTGCGCTGGCGCTACTGAACGTTCGCTTTGATGTGCCAGTGTAGACAGTTAGAACGTTGCAGACAATGTAGTCACGAGTTTGAACCATAGACTGAATTGAGCCTGTAAATGCCTCAACGCCCCCCTTTCAAAAATATTATTTCAAGCGCCCCCCGGTACTGCCCACGTTGAGAAACTACTTTAAAGCTTCATAAAGCAGGTGTTGCATCAACATCTAAACCTTTTAATTTTCAAAACTGTAGACAAATGACAGAAATAAAGTCAGTCTGGTTTGTAATAAGAGAGAAAGGGGTTCTTCAGCGCTGGGAAGATGAATGTGTATTTAAACTGGGTCATTTATGTAGTAGAAATGTGAAATGATTTTTTAATTTGGTGCTTTCTAGACTGAGAAAAGCCCGAAAATTTATTTTTGGCTCATGTGAATGAAAGACAACAACTCCCAGAATGCTCCCTTCGCTGCCCTACGAGGCCACTCCCAAAGCCACTGCTACTGGTTCGCTGGATCACTTGCCCACCGCGGCACCGCCCCTACCGTTGTTTTATAATTTATACAATAATTTAGTTCAGTTAGAGAACACACTACAATTAAAAACTGAACATGTCTGTTCAATATAATGTGAGTGAGCCGAGCGAGTGTCACGGCACAAACGCAGCAGGAGTCAGATTACATTCATCACGAGAGCGAAGCGTGGCAGTCATTCACAACGCGTGTTCAGTCTGGCGTGTTTTCAGATCATGCCTATGGAAGCTAGGAATTTCATGGGAATTAATTTCAAAAGTTGAAACACTCACTTTGCTCCGTACCGCTCCGTTTACATGAATGCCCGCAGCTGCCCGAGCCGAGTGCTGTGAGTGAGATCCCACCCCCCATGGGCGGGTTGATAACATGCAGAACTACCTCCTAGGGGAAGCACGATCATTCAAATATACTACCGGATTTCTACTGATACAAAAAGCTTAACGCTAATCACTGAAGTATCCCTTTAATGTCTTTTCAGTTGATTTCATCTAAGGCTGTGGCTGAAGTCAGTTGTAGTTCTTATGTTTCTCTTTCTTACAGTGATTCTGCTCATTATCATTAGGTGTCAAATCAAACAGTCATCACTCAATAAATCACTTAAGGCCAATTCACACTGCACAGACAAACACCAACAAACACGTCTGTCAGAGTTTGTTGGATCAGTGTGTTATGCCTGTTGGCATCTGTTAGCGTTCATCTGAGTTTGTTTTCACCTGACTGAACCTGTTCAATTGCTGTTTGTTGGGTCGTGGAATGTGCAGTGTGGTATGATTTGTGACGTATATATCTTTTAATTTAATAAAACCCTATTTAAATAAACTTCGCAATTTGTAAACTTCACAAGTGGCTGTTTATAATAAACCCACATATGTGAGCAATGAAATCTAGCGAGTATATAAGTCTTAAAAGGCAGTCTTGCCATTCTGGGCAGTCTTCAGAATTTCCATGATTTGGCTTTGTTTATTAATTTTATCATTTATTGTTTTATTGGATACAAAGTATATGGAAGATATGGTATGAATACGCATATATGGTAGCTCATGTAGGTCAAAAAGCACTTTAAGTGAAGTGTTAGTATAGTACAATATCAGCAATCAAATCATTCATATTTGGACGGGATTAGATCAATTGCTGACTCTAAGTTTGTCGGTAACTGTTGGGGCAGTGTGAACGAACATTATTTTTAAATATAAATGCAACAGTCAACTTGTTTTTGTTTTTGGTGTTTGTCTGTGCGGTGTGAATTGGCCTTAACACTGCTTCAGTGTTACTTTTAACACCCTGCTGGTAGTTCCCATATGAACAGTGAACACTGTTAATTTAATACCAGGGAATTTACTGTGTACATTATCAAATCAAATCACCTTTATTTATATAGTGCTTTTAACAAGTCCAATTGTTTCAAAGCAGCTTCACATTGTTAACAGGAAAATAATGCAACAGAATTTGTACAGCTTAAATATAATTACTTAGTATGATTTCTAAACTGTTTTCCCCATGGGGACCAAAAATTTCTCAGCAAGGTCAAATATGTCTGGTGTTACTATCCTTGCGGGGACATTTAGTCCAACGTATGTATGTTCTGCAACAGATATACACAGATAACATCATTTAGTCAGTCTGGGAAAACATAAGGTGACAGACTTAAATTGAGACAGACCAAATCAATAATAGCAGCATCTCAGACGCTTGGAGAACCCTACCTTCCAGTAGATATATACAGTATTTGGTATGAAAACCATTTGACTGTAAAACTCTGTGTAAGACTTTTGTTACGGTAGCTTTGAGGTAGATTTCATTGCTGCAGTTCTTATAGATTCAGTCATAAAAATGTTTTGTGTGTGTAAATAACGCTTGCATAGGATCTAGAGGTTAATCAGTCTTTTATTTATTTTTCCTTTGTCTGACAGTCGAACATCTTAGAGCGTCGCTGTGTTCACGCCAAAAGCTTGACAGGAACCAAACCTGAAATCCCAAATAGGTACTCAGACGATCTACAGGAATTAATCAAAGAAATGCTCAGCTGTGACCCTCATGACAGACCTTCAGCTGATGAGATTCTAGCAAAACCATTCCTGAACATCGCAGTGATTAAAAATAAGAGAATTCCAGATGCCCTGCAACAAAGCTTGATGAAATCCATCAGGACATTTAATGAGACCTACAACAAACACTATGAAAACTTTAAGACCTCAGTTGAGGAGTGGGAAACAACAACAGATTCACTGGAGTCAGTACATTATAAAGCCACTGCAGGCAGTCTGACAGGAGCAGTGATCGGAGCAGCTGGAGGAGTCACTGCATTGACTGGTGCAATTCTGGCACCGTTCACATTTGGAGCATCTCTGATTGTAGCAGGTGTTGGTATTGGTGTTGGAGTTGTAGGTAGTGTAACCGGTGCTGCGTCCAACATTACCAATTCAGTAAAACAAAAATCACTCCGTGAGAGTTTTGAAAAAATTCAGCAGGACTACAAAACTGCAAGTGAACCTATTCTCAATTCACTGAAAATGCTGAGAAGGTTACTGAGAAAAATTACAAAGTTCAGTGGTTTTATCCCTAACACAAATTTGGATCATGCACAAACAGCATGGAGAATAGGTAGAACCACAGCAGCATGCGTCACAGAATTTGTGACTCTTGGAATGTTGGCAAGTTTCGGCAGAATTGCTGTTCAGGCTGCTGGTGTTGGACGAGCAGTAGCAGCAGCGTCAGGTGTGTTGAGTTCAGTCTTAGTCATTGCTGACGTCGCCTTCATAGTCAAAGATTCCAAAGAGATTCACCAGATGAGAAAGCAGTGGAAAACAAATGATCCAGAAAAGGTCACATCCCCTGTACTCAAGGCCATTGCTCAGATGAGGAAAGCACATGAAGAGCTTTGCAATGTCTTGAAAGTAATTGAAGAAACCAGACAGGATTTAGAAAGTTTAAACATATAAACATAATACAAATCAGAGAGTCAAGCAACATCCTACTGATTTATGTGTGTTCTTATGTAAAGAAAAAGGTTTTAACAGAAAATGATTTAAATGTGTGTTACATAGTCAAACTATAGAGCAGATGCATGATGTATGAAGACAGGCTTTCTGTCTATTTGGTAAGCTATACTATATCTATTATACAGAAGACAATGGGTCTGATTCACTAATAAATGCATGGATTAATTCCATTTATGTACACAGGAGAACTTCTCACAAAAAAGTGTGCATACATGTTCTAATGTTAATTTTGTATTTCTGAATGAGTGACAGCACACCTGAGATTAGTAATCTGCATAAGGACACCAAAATCATCTCAATATAAATGCTTTCCTACAGCCTTTCGTCACTATCAGCAAACATACAATAAAGTTAATTCAGTCAGGACCACTTAAGTCAAAAACACCATAGACCAACTTTTAGTCAACTTTTTTTTATAGGCATATTTTGCAAAAGGTACATTTGGCGATATGGCTCTGTTCTAAATCCCCCGTCTTTTTCATAAGCTCCATGAAGACAGGGAACAGCAGCAGATTCTGGGGACAGCCTCCCATTTGTTTTTGTTTTAACTGGGAGGGCAGTGTAAATCCCCCATTGAGAACAGAGTATGCATCAATGACAATAGAATGATATTAAGTTAGGAGTAGCTGGGGTGGACGCGGGGTCCAAAGCAGCCAAGCAGGCAGACTTCTACAGCTACACTTAAGTAAGGCATCCTGTTTGAGGTGTCAATTGAGTGCACAGGAATTGGATCAGCCGATATGGGCGGTGCTTGACTACATGGCCTGCCTGAACTAACACAGCATGCTTGATTTCTGAACCACAATAAACACTTTCTAATACAGACACACATTATGCATGAATTGTTTTTGGAAGAATTTATGTGTGAAATCTTTGTACAGTGCAACAAATGTTTAAGACCCAACGTTTTCTATAACACAGCTGGTTCATAGTTTAGTTTTTATGGATTACTGTTAGTTTAAGCATTCAATTCTGGTGTGTTTTAGTGATTTGTGGGTAAATGTATGAAATTCAAAATATATTAATAAAAAATATATATTTTAAAAATAAAGTATGAATCAAAATAATTCCAAGACAAATATTCTTGTTTTCTGACAAACTACAGATGACAATATTCCTCTTTCAGATTAAATACACAGTCCGCTGCGGTACAGTTCAACTGCTGTCTACATAAGAAACGGAGAAATTCATAAAAGTGTCTTGTTCTGACAAACGGTAAAATAAAAAGTTCAGCAGCAATATTCAATGTCACAATGTTTTCCTTCTCAGACTAAGTTCAGACTGTCAGTGCAAATCCAATTTGTGTGCATATCCGATTGAAATGCAGTCAAACACAAAGAATGATCACATTACAAATCCCAAATTGCGAGCTACATTCATATGTGGTTGAAATTCTATTCAAATCGCATTTCTGGAAATATTTTTCAGTCTGACTGCTCTGATTGAATTTCGTGTGGTTTATGTCACTTTCTCATGCCGTGTAAACGTCAGACGTTGTTCTGAAACAAGCTTAAAGTTTCTGCAGAAACAAGCTTGTGTTGTTGCAAATTGCCGGACGAGCAGAAAATGTCACTATAATGGGGACATGCTTTGAAACCGGTGGAAACGACAACAGGGAATAAAGCCACTCATACCAGCCTCCTACGGTTCTGCCACTGCTTCAGAACACACAGTAGTCCAGCACGCCGGCGATGCATGGTCATGCTGTAAAGAAGGCAACATCTGTTTTGCAAACACCGCTATTCACTACCACCTTCATTGATTGTGTAAAAATTTAAAGTACATTCAATAATTTAGGCTATGTAGTTATTTGCATGTCTCATCCATGAAGATGCAACAATGGAGAAAGTTATTATTGGGTTTTTGAGAACCAGAACCAAGCAGAACTGAGCAAGTTGAACTTTGGCTATAATGTAAGCCCCTTGCCTGGAGGTGAGGAATAACAAACAAATTGTCAAATTCACACAGCATTCCATGATCTAATTCACTACTATCTCAATTGCAATTAAGTACAAACTAACACAGTACAGTATGTTATAGACCAGGGGTTTTCAAAGTCTAAGACAGTGGGCCTCCCTTTTGACACAACTTACCCAATGGTGCACACACACACATACTTGTTTTTGTGGTATAGAAGGACTTTGATAGCCAAACCAGTTTTACTCTCAAATAGTATATACACACAACAGAACAGAAAATATGACAAGGTGATATTTTGGTGGTACATAAGGACATTCCCGCTCATCCTGAAATGTTCCCGTCTATGACATAATTGTGATTTTTGGGGCCCGACCGGATTATGAGGACACTGATTTTACAATACACAAAATATTTAATTTCAGTGTATTACAGGGACCAGTGTGTTTTACAGGTACATGACCACACACACACACACACAAAAACACGACAACATGGTGTATTACCAAGACTAAGGGGATTTAAGAGGACTGGATCTTAAACACAGTACACAACTGCACAATCCAACATTATGGGGACCAGTGTGTTTAATGGTACATGCCCACACACACACTTAATGATCACATGAGAATCCACACCGGAGAGAGGCCGTTCACATGTGATCAGTGCGGGAAGAGATTCTCAATGAAACATCATCTTGAGCATCACATGAGAGTTCATACTGGAGAGAAGCCGCACTGGTGTGATCAGTGTGGGAAGAGTTTCAGTCAATCAACACACCTTAAAAGTCACATGAGGATCCACACCGGAGTGAAGCCGTATGCATGTGATCAGTGCAGCAAAACATTTTTTGATACATCAGCCCTGAAGACACACCTGAGAGTTCATACGAAGGAGAAGCCATTTTCATGTTCTGTGTGTGGAAAGAGTTTTTCACATCATCAAAGTTTACATACACATGAGAAAATACACACTGGTGTGAGAGAGTACATGTGCTTTGAGTGTGAGAAGACTTTTACTACAGCGAACTGTTTAAAACTGCACCAGAGAATTCACACTGGAGAAAAACCTTACAAGTGTTCACACTGTGACAAGAGATTCAGTCGGTCATCTAATCTGAAAACACATGAGAAGATCCACACTGGAGAAAAACCTTACCAGTGTTCACACTGTGACAAGAGATTCAGTCAGTCATCAGATCTGAAAAGACATGAGAGGATTCACACTGGAGAAAAACCTTACAAGTGTTCACACTGTGACAAGAGATTCAGTCAGTCATCAGATCTGAAAAGACATGAGAGGATTCACACTGGAGAAAAACCTTACCAGTGTTCACACTGTGACAAGAGATTCAGTCAGTCATCAGATCTGAAAAGACATGAGAGGATTCACACTGGAGGATACAACACACTGTGACAAGAGAGTCAGAATCTGCCATGAGAGGATCCACATCTGAGAGAAGTGACGTGTGATCAGTGTGGGAAGAGTTTCACTATTAAAAGTTACCTCAAGAGACACATGAAGATCCATGCAGTGGAGAAACCACATCACCACAGTCTGAAATAAGTAGTTCATCTTTATATGCTGAGCAAGAAAGTTAGTTTGTGACAGAACAATTTTTTGACTGCTTGGAAAGTTTCTCAAGTTTAAATGTCAGTTATTGTGACAATAAAATAACATGAACATGAAAAAGTCCTTGTGTCTTTCTTTCCTGTAAAAACACTGGAACTGAACTGGCTCTTGTCGACACTGAAAACCTCTCAAATCTCACAATACAATAATGATTATTATCTCATTACTCATTTGATCAACAGCTTATCTTTGTTGTCCATTTTTATTTTTCTGCTAATAGAAATGCATCAGGAATGATTTCATAATTGTAGTCCTGAAAGCCATTTACTTTTGAGCTTTCCATGTTTTTAAATGCCTAATAAATGATATTTCCCTGCACACATGACTGACATTAAATGTGACCAATCACAGAAAGTAGGGACACAAGTCGGTTCTGGGGCATTTTGAGTTATTCTGAAAGTGTAGTCTCCAAGCTTTCTAACGATGTGTAACACATGGAAATCTGATAATATTTGGAGAAGTTGTGGCCATTTGAAGGTAGGCACTCAGAAAAGTTCAAAAGGGAGAAAACGGCCTCTAAAGATTGTGCAGTTGTCACCTGTTCTCACCTGCTGGAGTGACAACAGGGCTCATTTACATCTCATTTACATAAGCCATACCCCTGTAAAGCTGCATGGTTGCATACCAACGACAGGCGCAACAGGAAAAATCGGACCGCATACTATTAATAATAAAGGATAATGTGCACTGTAAATGTCAGTAATTTATCTTTTTGACTTTTATAAAAATGATTTAGAGGCTGAAATATGTGAGCTTTATCTTTTATGAAACCTTTTTGTCAAAACTCAATTTGAACTTGTGCATTGTAGATAACATGTTGCAAGACACTCCTTTAAAATCTGGCCATCATTTTTAATGTTATTATTTTAATGTTTATGTAAACAAAAGTACATATTGATGCTAATTTTATTTGTTATTTGCTGGTTTTCTACATAAAACTTGGTGAATTGATTTCATTGTGTAGCATTAGGACTTTTGAACAGGATTCTGTGATAACCGTGATCATTTTGGTCACTATAATCATGAAATGAAATTTTCATCTCTAGTTATGATCAACTATGATAAACTAAAATCAACTATAATTATGTGTTTTATAGTTTAATATGGAAAGTACAATTTTCTATAAGAAAAAAATCTCCGATTCTGTTCTTTTCTCTGACATTTAAGGGTAAAATAGGCCTACTGGAGGATATTTTCATTAATTTCATGTTGTTGCTTATTATGATTTGAAGCATTAACAACATTGCATATTATGATTCACAGTATTAATTGTGTTACATATAATGATTTACAGTATTAATTGTGTTATTCATTGTGAAGTATCAGTAATTGAGTGTGTTGTTTATTATGAATTGAATTGCTATGGATCTTGCTTATTATGATTTGACTTACTTATGTGCTGATGATTGCAGTTGATATGTGCCGATGATTTTGCAGCCAATACAAGGTGTGAAGTGAAACTGAGGTTAGGCAGATGTGGTATAGGGTCAAACGGAGGTGAGACTGCGGGGTAGGGGATTTCTGAGAACCACATAGCCACTTCTAGGGAAACTGAGGTCGAATAAACAAAACTGTAAAAGAGTATGTCTTATGATATGGAAAAATGCCAGAGCTATACTTTCTTTGTGTATGTGTGGTTAACCTCTTGTTACAGAATGCAGCCTGGAGACTGATGACGCTATACACCCCAATTGGAGAAGATGGTACATGAGGAGAAGACGGAAGAACAAGAATATAAATATGCATGAAAAAGTTGTAAAGGCATTCTGGACTGCCCAGATGCTTGTCTTTGCTGTTCTGAATCCTGAGCTCAGATAACTTTTTTTACTCGCTATTATCCTTAATAAATTAATACTTTTAATTGATAATTCGACTCCTGAATTGTTGGACTTTTTTCCCCAAGTTCAATGATCGGCCAGGAGTCGAATGATCAATTTTACAAATTTTACCTTTACAACTTTTTCATGCATATTTATATGCTCTATCCTCTTCCACATTTGTCAGTACGTCATGTGTCGGGTCAGGGGTTGATCTTTCGCCTGTAAATCGATGCGTACGGCCGTCTGCCTGAAGCTAGATATTTTAGTTTACACGCATCGCTTTGCTTCAGAAGGCCTTTATTAACCCCCTGGATCCGTGTGGAAATCTTTTATGATGGATGGGTGCACTTTTTGGGCTTCAAAATCATGTCCCCCATTCACTGGCATTATAAAGCTTGGAAGAGCCAGGACATTATTTAATAAAACTCAGGTTGTACACGTCTGAAAGAAGAAAGTCCGTGATTTTTGCTCCGGCAATTATTCATTTACAGAGTAAGAACTAACTGTGCATTGTATTTTTATGAGAGTAGACACAAAATATTGATGGGATTTATTACTACAAGTAGCCTAATCTACAATCCTCTCATGGACTTCTTGTGGAAACCACAAACAGTCATTTCAGTTTTTAAATCAAAACAATGATGGAATGCATTCTATTGGTGACATCACAGCACTGGGCTTCAGAGGCTCTGTGTTCTTCTCCTGAGAACTCACTCTTGACTCCTTGCCTTCGTAGATGCCATTTAGTGTCGGTATACAGTGTTTGATCAGTGTGCGGTTTTGAATCAGCTAAGAGTACGATTCCCTGTCAGCATCGGATTGTGAATCTGCATTTTCCTTGTTCAGCGTGCACTTTTATATCCGTCTTGATCTGTGTTCATTTCCAGATCGTTGAATTGCACATCACAGCTTTCTGATCTGTGTATGGTTTCAGATCATACGATTTTACTTGGTTGTAGGATTTTGGATCGGAAAATGTATAGCAGTAAATTCTGTGCGCTCGTGTTCTGACATGTGTCAGTCCTGCTCTGACTGTGTGTGCCATGAGACCGGCCGAGACTGACGCCACAGCCACCACCTCAGAGGAGGGTAAGAAGCCCATCAATGTGTTTCATCAGTCATTATTAATATTTAGCCACACACACACACACACACACACACACACACACACACACACACACACACACACACACACACACACACACACACACACGTCATCAACTTGTCACACAAACATCAATAACAGCTTTAAGTTGTCAATGCTGGTAAATGACCATGGTATAAGCGGTATAAACTAAAATTGTTTATTGCACAGCTAGTGTTGAAGAATTCTCTTCTTGTAAAAATCACTTCTCAAAGGATCGTTGTTTTCAGAAAAGGGTTTAATCACACCGACCAAAGCAACAAAACCTGAGTGGCTTTTGCAAAAGTCCCTCACGTCCCTTGGTTTGCCTAACATATATACTATAGCTCCCTTCCTAACATGGTAGTTGTTTTCCTGGCTCATTCCCAGTTCTTTTTCTGTCGTTCATACATCTTCTGTATGTCATTTTGAAGTAGGTTCTCAAAGTCAGCACACAGTTGAACATGGTAAACAGCAACAGGTGCCTCGGGTTCGGACAGCTGGCAGCGAGTCCTCCCCATCATGGCGGACGGCAGCAGGCTCCGGCCTCAGGCAAATGGCAGCGACTCTGCTCCCTCACGGACGGCAGCAGCTTTGACAGTGTGTTCCTCCTTCCTCCTGGGTTTAGCCCCAATGTAACAATGTTCAGGGAAGAAGGAGGCGGGACTGGCAAACCTTCAACATAATACTTTAATCATAAAGTCCAGGCCTGACAACAGTGAACTCTACATTATAGCACACGTACATCGTTCTGATCAGGGGGCGTATTACAGAAACTTTCCATCTTAGGTCTTAACTTAAGATATGATAAGTTAATTTAGGATTTTTCACAATTTCTCATTACAGAAGCAAATCTTAACTTGATTTAGGATTCTTATTCTATCTTACAAAGTCTCATCTTATCTGTAGTTGGGCAATCTTAAACCGCTCCATCGAGTTCGGTAATCAACCGTCAGGTCTGTTACCAAGCAACCAACAACACGCAAACTGCTTCTGAGGTAAACCTAAAATCAAAATGGAGAAACAACGGCGTGCTTTTAATTTCAGTGTGGCAGAGATTGAAATTTTGATAAGCTCCGTTGAAAAGTTAAAAGCTAAACAAAAAACAAAAAACTTAAGGCGTTAGTCACTTGAAGAATAACCGGTAATGCTCTGTGACGGCTCGTTGACCTCTGTAATGTTGGTCGCAATTCATCAACTAACTGCAAACTCATGTGTCGTGGGAGTCTGTCATTATTTACGAGTATTTTATCATCAAAGCGCAGCACATCCTCTGGGTACTCCAAAAGTCAAGAAATAATCAATAAATGTATAAATAAATGTAACGCCAATCTCGAAAAAGGCTTTTTGTACTGTGATTTTTACCGTTGGATTTCAAAAAGGTTTGACGTTAGGACACCAGTGGGGTTGTCCTAAAGTTAAGACAGCTTTTAGGATTTTTTGTCGAACAAGGATGCTTCTGTAATACCGTTTCCTATCCATAGTTAAGATAGGATTCTAGTTGAGATGTTTCTGTAATACGCCCCCAGATGTTGTGATGTGCTCATCTGCAATACTTATCGGAAATGTTCCTGTCAGATGTTAAATATTTAGTAAGCATCTTTATCTTTAAGATGTATATGGTTTATGTAAATCCTCTTTGGAGATGTGCGTGTGTTAATGGAGCTCCCTGTTAGCTATACATTATAAAACAATCACAACTATACTATACTGTCTGTTGTCTTTACATCTTCAACAAGTTTCTGTGATTTTTAAGAACTTGTTTTCACGTAGGCCTCTTTCTATCGATGCTTATTTCAGTTTTGAGGTTTTAGCTTGTGAAGTTGATTTAGCGAAACCTTTGCTGTGTGCCCTGATTTACAGAACGCCAAAATCCAATACGGACTTTTTAACAGATTTCTCTGATATTTTATCCAATTTGGCCACAAAAGCTGATGATATTCTGCTTCTAGACAATTTCAATGTACATGTTTGCTGCACACAAAAGCCATTTGTAAAAGAGTTTAATCAACTTTTAGACTCTTTCAACTTTACACAATTTATTTCCGGTCCTACACATATGCAGGGCCACACACTTGACCTTGTTATGACCTCAGGTCTTCCCATAGCAAACACTGATATTCGGCCGCTGGCCTTTTCTGATCACCTGCCAATATTATTTGATTCTCCTATTGCGGTTTTAAAATCTAAACGCAGGCCTACTTACCAGTCTAGAGTTATAAACTCTTCTACCGCTGCAGTTTATAAAGCGGGTTTACAGAACTCCCAGCGGGTGTCACGACACAATATTCTGATGTTGATGATTTGGTTGATAGTTTTAACACATCATGTATGGGGATTTTAAATGAAATTTCCCCCTCAAAGTCAGGAAATCCAGGAAACAGCCTTGGATTACTAGAGAAGTTTGTGCTGTAAGGAGGGAGTGTAGAAGGGCAGAAAGAAAATGGAGAAAGGACAAATTACAAGTCTCTTCTTAGCATTACTAAAATAAATGTTATTTCTGTTATCAACACAGATTCCTTACAGACAAGTTCTGTTCCATCTTGTTTTAAACATGCAGTGGTTCATCCTCTGCTTAAAAAGCATGTCTGGATCTATCTGATCTTAATAATTACAGACCTATTTCAAAATCGCCGTTCTTATCGAAAGTATTGGAGAAAGCGGTTTTAAATCAGTTATCCCTTTACTCAATTGTGAATAATATATTGGATCCTTTTCAGTCTGGTTTTAGATCCAAGTGTAGTGAACTAGTGAATTGGCCTTGTTAAGAGTGGTAAGCGACTTATTATTCGTGGATTCAGGAAATTGTGTTGGTGTTGTTGGATTTAATGCGGCATTTCATACAGTGGATCACTGCATTCTTTTAAACAGGTTAAAAACTGAGGTTGGCATCTGTGACTCAGCATTTGAGTGGTTTGAGTCCTATTTCACTGAGAGGAGTTTCTCTGTGGAGATAGGTCAGTTTCATTCATCGCCTGCTTCTGTCACGGGTGGGGGTGCGCGGGGGCTCCATTTTGGGCCCGGTTTTATTTTCTTTATATATGCTCCCTCTTTGTTACATTTTTGAATCTTGCAAGGTTCCATACCACATCTAAGCGGATGATACCGGGATCAAAGTCCTTATCGGATTTGTTAGCCTGTATAAATGACCTTAAAAGTTGGATGGGTGATAGTTGAAAGAAAATAAGACAGGCTCCCCCATTTGGTAGATGGTCTGACCTCTAGTATAGGACCTCTACAAGCAAACATCCGCACTCATGTAAAGAACCTGGGTGGTGTTGTTGATTCAGAGTTAAAATATGACAAGCAAATAAACTCTGTTGTCAGAGCCAGTTTTTTCCAACTTAGGGTTTTTTTCGGAAATTGAAATCTTTTCTATTGTTTAGAGACCTAGAGACAGTCATTCATGCCTTTATTTCAACAAGGCTTGATTATTGCAAAGCTCTATATGCTGGTATTAACCAGTTTTCCCTATCATTCTTGCAACTCGTTCAAAATGCTGCAGCTCGTTTCTTAATGGGGACGAAAAAGCGTGAGCATATCACTCCTATTTTTCAACATTTACATTAGCTACCTGTCAAATACAGAATCGAGATATTATATTATATATATATAAAATAACCACCTGCTGGTTCAAACTCATTTTTGTCATACTACTCACTAATATTGTTCTATAATTCATATTTAGACATTATAAAATCACTATTATAACATTTAGACAAATTCATCACTTTATTTGTATTGAAGTATTGGCATTGACAATTGTGCCACATTAGGCATAATGTGAAACCTGAAGGAGACTTGCAGTAAACATTTTGTTACACATCATATATTTCAGATATCTGTATCCACAACAAAATGTTCTGATTCTCACTCTGTCAGTCTCAGTGCAGCAGTGGTCAAAAATGCTTGAGATATCTAAGAGACAAGATTTACTGTCCACAGAAACAGAGCAGCGCGCTTCATAACGCCTGAATAACGCAAGGGAAGATATGAACATGCCGAGACAATACAGCAATATTAGCCTATGTCCTGTTTTAGGAAAGTGTCTTTCCTAAGTGACAGATACTATAACCACTAGAAAGGCACCATGTATGGACTCATTTTATGGATGGGATGAACTTGGGATGTTCACCTGCCCCTAAGCAAATAGGCCTTGAGGACTGGTGAAAGGCCTCTCTTATAATCTAAACTCTGATGTGAACCTCAAGGTTGGCTTTGTTTGTGCAAGTCTTTTCAGTGATGCCACATGAAATAATTCTCTCCGGCACGAGTTATTACATGAATCCTAAAGGCCAAAGTATACTTCACTGTTTATGTGTACGTGAGGGTCAGTGTAATTCAGTCATCAGAAGAGTATGCACATACTGTACTTTTTGTAATTACTGTTACACATTGTTTTTGTAACATGCGCTTTTATTTTTGTGTTGCAGTAATTAGTTTATCCACAAGGTGGCAACTGTGCTCTCTAGGCGTTGATTACACTTGCCAGAATGCAGGCAAGTGTAAGGCCCGCCCAAGAGTCCCAATTAAGGCTTATGATTAGTGGGTGAAGAGGCAAAGTAATTTAATTCCAATTTAGTTTTATCATGACCTTGAATTTAGGTTAGAATGCCAATTCATTAATGACCATTTATCTAGACATCTGATTATTCTATTTAACTCTTTACTCTTATTGAACTTCAGTTTTCAAAGTCGCACGAGGTCCTCGCACAGGCCGTTCTCATGGCCCACGATCATAAACTTGTCACCATGCTCACTCACTCTTAAAAGTATTTTATTTAGTCCCCATAGATTTGTGTACACTTGAATAAAGCAACGTTACCTCTAGTCAGAGGTCATGACCACTACTTCAGATATAAGCTGCCCAATACTTTCTCTAATTGTAGTTTTGGTATGGTCATGCCATGGTTTCCCATGTACTTTACATTAAACAGAGGTAAGGCTCACCCTATTTAGGTTGGCCAATCAACATTATTGTTGTCTTAGACTGTGAACTAAGGCCAAAGCGTTAGGCAACCAAAGCGTCTGAAGAGCTCAGTTAGCGGGCCCCAATGCCCCACTCAAAACTGGGCTATAGTCATCACTAACCTGACACAGACTTGTGGTAACAATGGATACAACGTAATCTATTAAAGTCAATCATTTCAGAGTAAGTCGGAATGAAATTAAATGTAACAATTTATTATTAGTCAGGTAAATGTATAATGCCAATTACATAATCAATTCAAAGATAGTCCATACATAACATCAAATGCTCTGAAGTAAAGAGTAAAAGATGCATATCTGACATCTGAAAATTACATGAAAAATGCTTACGGGCTTGATCTGGTTACAGAATCACGCTCTGAAGTTTCTGCAACATCTCCTTAAATACAAGACCAAAGGTAGAAAACTCTTTCAAATGTAAACATGAGTTCACAATGGGAATTTGCATTAATCAAGTCCTACAGATCTGTATTGACGACAGGAGGTAAAGACCAATTGGCCGAAGACATGCAGACCATAATAAGCTAAATATCTCTAAACTCTTAAAACCTTTATTACCTTTTGGTTTACGTCTGTGGGGATGAGACCTTCACACTGAGACATTTCAAATGATACCACACATGTATTGTATAGTACTTGTTAGTACTTGTTCACATTAAAACATAGATTTTGGGTGAATTTTCACAGAGCACAGTAAGAGTCGGGGTCAATAGAGATTAGGATGACACTGAGACGAGATTTGCTAATTTCGTAAGAGACAGTTCAGATGTTCAGTTCTTAAGGTTTCTCCAGTCTTTCACAATCTCTCGTCTGTGTAGCCCTCCATTGTAGCTCGTGCAAGTACCCTAATTTTACACCTCTAGCATTAAAGAACACAAAGATATTTACATGGATTGTAACTCATGGTGAGAGATAGCTCAAAACTGCACAGAATGCCGATGTGCGCATAGGAGTCAAAAGAAGTATAGTTTGCAATGCTGTGTTTGACTGTGCACATACACGTAAAATAACAGAGTATACTTTCGGATTAAGGGTTTTCTGTCTGAAACTCATTCCACACTACTGACATATAAACCAGTTCTCTCATATGGTGCTTAAAGGTGACTTTATATCTGAAACTCTCTCCACAGAGATCACAAATGAAGCAGCTTCACTCCAGTGTGAGTTCTCATGTGGGAATCAAGACTTCCTTTTCTGTTGAAACTTTTTCCACTTTGTTGGCAGGGGTAAGGCTTCTCTCCAGTGTGAATTCTTAAGTGGCCTTTAAAGTGTCCTTTATGACTGAAACTCTTTCCACACTGAGGGCACGTGTAGGGTTTCTCTCCAGTGTGAACTCTCATGTGGACTTTAAGGTTAAAGAGCCAGTTCAGTTCCAGTGTTTTTACAGGAAAGAAAGACACAAGGACTTTTTCATGTTCATGTTATTTTATTGTCACAATAACTGACATTTAATTTTCTGATGTATACATATATTTTATGACAATATGATTTGAACAGGCACTGCTGTAATGCTCAGACTGATGTCTTTCTGTACCCTGATGTGTTTTTCATACAGTCCCGACTCAAGCTAATGTCTCACGCGCCTCTTCCAAACTTTCCAAGCAGCTCAAAAAAATTGTTCTGTCACAAACTAACTTTCTTGCTCAGCATATAAAGATGAACTACTTATTTCAGACTGTGGTGATGTGGTTTCTCCACTGCATGGATCTTCATGTGTCTCTTGAGGTAACTTTTAATAGTGAAACTCTTCCCACACTGATCACACGTGTGCGGCTTCTCTCAGGTGTGGATCCGCTCGTGTCTTTTCAGATTCGATGACTGACTGAATCTCTTGTCACAGTGTGAACACTGGTAAGGTTTTTCTCCAGTGTGGATCTTCTCATGCTTTTTCAGACTCGATGACTGACCAAATCTCTTGTCACAGTGTGAACACTTGTAAGGTTTTTCTCCAGTGTGAATTCTCTGGTGCAGTTTTAAACAGTTTGCTGTAGTAAAAGTCTTCTCACACTCAAAGCACATGTACTCTCTCACACCAGTGTGTATTTTCTCATGTGTATGTAAACTTCGCTGATGTGAAAAACTCTTCCCACACACAGAACATGAATATGGCTTCTCCTTTCGTATGAACTCTCAGGTGTGTCTTCAGGGCTGATGTATCAAAAATGCTCTGTGTTAGTCGATCAATTGATGTTACTGGGGATCCTCATTTATAGTAAAGAGAGCTATGAGTTAAAAACATAGACATACGAATCCATATTAGTGGTGTACATATAAAGTGGTGTACATCAGGATTAGAGCAAAATGACAGGAATGAGAGAATTGAAACTATTGTGGAAGCAGCAAAGAGTGTCTTGGGATGTCAAGTACAGAATGGAAAATGTTACAAGAAATAATGGTAATGGTAATAATTATAATTACTGTATCATGCTGAAACATATGACTGTTATCGTTCTCGCATCAAGTTACCAGAAACTGTTTATATGTGCATGTGAGAAATAAAAGGTGTGCACTTATTCAGGAAGAAAAGTAACCAGCGCGTTTTGTTTGATTACAGTATCATTAGTTCAATAACGTAAGGGATGATAGTGTTGAGGATTTAAACTTAGATTAGGACCGAGAGAGAGCCTGCAGTGTATTCACGCTTTTTTATCCTCCCGATTACACACTGACTGTAGCAGCCATTAAAATAGTTCAGCTTTGTTTTTGTTAAAGTAGTTATAGTTTGTTTAATTTCTTTATTAAGTTCATTTGGAAAATGTTTGGAGCATTTTTTGTTTGTTAAAGTTTTAGTCTTTTTAAAGTGACGAGCATTGAGAACCGACAGCTGAGTTAACCACGTTTGATCAATTTAGCCTCTTAAATCAACACTTAAATTATCATTTGCCTATAATAAAGTCAATAGATATAAAACACTTCAAGCATATCACAGTGTTAGTTTATATGTTTACTGTCACCACCACAGTAAAAAAGCGCTCATAAACTAGAAATGGGCTATACGATCTACTAATAAACTAAATACAAATAAAAAACATGGGTTTGTCTCACCTTACACCTCTCCTAAAATGAATACAAGATGGATTGGAGGGTGAGCTTTGGAGGCAGAGCACAAATATCAATAATGTTCTGCAATGACTTTAAGAAATATAAACTTACTCCCACCCTTAAATAGTTAATGCACTATGAACTAACATGAACAATTTTAAATAGAAGCTCAGCTCCTTATGCAGAGGTTCACTATTGTCACCAGTCTTTATGAACATATGCTGCTCGCATTAGACACTCACTAATGCGTTGCCTTGACACAAAGACACTTGAGAGGAGGGCATTCCTGGAGGAGGAACATGGTGGAATCAGAACTGTCAGGTCGATCCCATTTACAGTGTTTGATATAAAGTGGGTCAGTGACATGATGAGCATCTCTGTGTGTGCACGAGCATCATTTCCTTTAAAGATGAATAAATTCCTAACATATCACTTCATTCTATCATATTTAGTTCAAATTCAATTTTATAACATCCAAACGAAACATTGTTTTAATGTCTTCATATCTTAAACCCCAAAATGTCAGGTGGTGCAACTGTCCAAACAAATGAACAGACGAAGAAAACTATTTGAAATTATGTCTTGATAAATCTTAATACTATCATTTTTAGGTTTGAAACCTTTCATATAAACACATTTTGCAAACATCAGTAGTTTTAAACTTCATGACTGTGATTATGAGTTGGTAAGGTAATAACAGTAAAGATGATAAAGATTATCAGAGGAGCTCAACTGATCCTGGAGCAGAGGAAAGGTTTGTAGATCTCTCTCAGATACTGTGTAAAACTGATCATTTCAGGAGTTCATCAGGTCATACACTTCATAAATCAGTTTAGAAAAGATTTAAATAATAAACACATGAACCCAATTCAGTTTTGAACACACAACGAATAAATCCACACAAGCACGCCAGCACAAGTTGTGAACATGCAGTTATTAATCAGTGTATTATGAATGAGCCAAACATTGAAGCACAGGAGAGAAATTCAGCTTCACAGGAGAAGCGCTCACATAAACCTTCACACTCGGTTAAAATCACACTTCTGCTGATAAAGCGCTTTAAACTCGGCTCTGAGGAAAGCTCACATATACTGCAGCTCATTCACACATTTGAACAAAACACAGATGAATTAATCATCGATTCTTAACCTTTGAGGCGAAGTGCGCCGGTGACGCAGTCTTCTTCTTCTTTTGTTTTTATTGCCGGTTGGCAAACAACTTCGAGGTGAATTGCCGCCACCCACTGATCTGGAGAATGGACTAATGCTCTATAAACACACCCAAACTATATGCACAAAGACAACATTTTCAACGAGATTATAACAAACAAACAAACAAAAGCATCACAACTATATATATATATATATATATATATATATATATATATATATATATATATATATATATATATATATATATATAAAATATAATATACACAATATTCACTCTTCCCATCATTATGTTCTCCAGTCACGAGAGAGAACTGTTTAGCCCAGTATTTTGAAAGTTATGAGGAAATATCAACATAATAAAATATATTCTGTCAGAATCTGTTCTGAGAGGAGGGTTTCTGACAGGAAAATGACTTTTCTGAGGTAATTTTGGTCTCAAATCAAGCTATATTAATGATTTTTAACTGCGATTAAAGGGAAATATCAACATAATAAAATATATTCTGACAGAATCTGTTCTGAGAGGAGGGTTTCTGACAGGAAAGATACTTTTCTGAGGTAATTTTGAGTTCTCAAATCAAGCTATATTAATGATTTTCAAAAAGTTATGGGGAAATTTCAACATAATAAAATATATTCTGACAGAATCTGCTCTGAGAGGAGGATCTTCTGACAGGAAAATGTCTTTTCTGAGGTAATTTTGGTCTCAATGAATAGTTATATCAATGATTTTTAAAAGTAATTCAGGGAAATATGAACATAATAAAATATATTCTGACAAAATCTGCTCTGAGAGGAGGGTTTCTGACTCATGCTCTGAGGAAATGTCTTTTCTGAGGTAGCCTATTTTGGTCTCAAATCAAGTTATATTAATCGATTCTTTTTGAAAAGCTATGGGAAATTTCAACATAATAAAATATATTCTGACAGAATCTGCTCTGAGAGGAGGATTTCTGACAGGAAAATGACTTTTGGAGAAGGTAATTTTGACTCTCAAATCAAGTTAAATTATATGCATTTTTAAAAGTTATGGGGAAATTTAACATAAAATATATTCTGACAGAATCTGCTCTGAGAGGAGGGTTTCTGACAGGAAATATGTCTTTTCTGAGGTCATTTTGGTCTCAGTCACGGAGAGAGTTACTATTAATGATTTTTAAAAGTTATGAGGAAATATCAACATAATAAAATATATTCTGACAGAATCTGCTCTGAGAGGAGGATTTCTGACAGGAAAATGACTTTTCTGAGGTAATTTTGACCTCAAATCAAGTTATATTAATGATTTTAAAAAGTTAAATGGGGAAATATTAACATAAAATATATTCTGACAGAATCTGCTCTGAGAGGAGGGTTTCTGACAGGAAATATGTCTTTTCTGAGGTAATTTTGACCTCAAATCAAGTTATATTAATGATTTTCAAAACGTTAAAGGGAAATATCAACATAATAAAATATATTCTGACAGAATCTGCTCTGAGAGGAGGGTTTCTGACAGGAAAATGTCTTTTCTGAGGTAATTTTGACCTCAAATTAAGTTATATTAATGATTTTCAAAAGTTATCGGGAAATTTCAACATAATAAAATATATTCTGACAGAATCTGCTCTGAGAGGAGGGTTTCTGATAGGAAAATGTCTTTTCTGAGGTAATTTTGACCTCAAATTAAGTTATAGTAATGATTTTTAAAAGGTTAAGGGAAATTTCAACATAATAAAATATATTCTGACAGAATCTGCTCTGAGAGGAGGATTTCTGACAGGTAAATGTCTTTTCTGAGGTAATTTTGGTCTCAAATCAAGTTATATTAATGATTTTTAAAAAGTAATGGGGAAATATCAACATAATAAAATATATTCTGACAGAATCTGCTCTGAGAGGAGGGTTTCTGACAGAAAATGACTTTTCTCTAAAAGAGGTAATTTTGACCTCAAATCAAGCTATATTAATGATTTTTAAAAAGTTAAAGGGAAATATCAACATAATAAAATATATTCTGACAGAATCTGCTCTGAGAGGAGGGTTTCTGACAGGAAAATGTACTTTTCTGAGGTAATTTTGGTCTCAAATCAAGCTATATTAATGATTTTTAAAAAGTTATGGGGAAATTTCAACATAATAAAATATATTCTGACAGAATCTGCTCTGAGAGGAGGGTTTCTGACAGGAAAATGTCTTTTCTGAGGTAATTTTGACCTCAAATCAAGTTATATTAATGATTTTTAAAAAGTTATGGGAAATTTCAAACATAAAATATATTCTGACAGAATCTGCTCTGAGAGGAGGGTTTCTGACAGGAAATATGTCTTTTCTGAGGTAATTTTGACCTCAAATCAAGTTATATTAATGATTTTTAAAAAGTTATGGGGAAATTTAACATAATAAAATATATTCTGACAGAATCTGCTCTGAGAGGAGGGTTTCTGACAGGAAATATGTCTTTTCTGAGGTCATTTTGGTCTCAAATCTAGTTATATCAATGATTTTTAAAAAGTAATGGGGAAATATCAACATAATAAAATATATTCTGACAGAATCTGCTCTGAGAGGAGGGTTTCTGACAGGAAAATGACTTTTCTAAGGTAATTTTGACCTCAAATCAAGTTATATTAATGATTTTTAAAAAGTTATGGGGAAATTTAACATAATAAAATATATTCTGACAGAATCTGCTCTGAGAGGAGGGTTTCTGACAGGAAATATGTCTTTTCTGAGGTAATTTTGACCTCAAATCAAGTTATATTAATGATTTTTAAAAAGTTATGGGGAAATTTCAACATAATAAAATATATTCTGACAGAATCTGCTCTGAGAGGAGGGTTTCTGACAGGAAATATGTCTTTTCTGAGGTAATTTTGACCTCAAATCAAGTTATATTAATGATTTTTAAAACGTTAAAGGGAAATTTCAACATAATAAAATATATTCTGACAGAATCTGCTCTGAGAGGAGGGTTTCTGACAGGAAAATGTCTTTCTGAGGTAATTTTGACCTCAAATCAAGCTATATTAATGATTTTCAAAAAGTTATGGGGAAATTTCAACATAATAAAATATATTCTGACAGAATCTGCTCTGAGAGGAGGGTTTCTGATAGGAAAATGTCTTTTCTGAGGTAATTTTGGTCTCAAATTAAGTTATAGTAATGATTTTTAAAAGTAATGGGGAAATTTCAACATAATAAAATATATTCTGACAGAATCTGCTCTGAGAGGAGGGTTTCTGACAGGAAAATGTCTTTTCTGAGGTAATTTTGGTCTCAAATCAAGTTATATTAATGATTTTTAAAAGCTATGGGGAAATTTCAACATAATAAAATATATTCTGACAGAATCTGCTCTGAGAGGAGGGTTTCTGACAGGAAATATGTCTTTTCTGAGGTAATTTTGACCTCAAATCAAGCTAGATTAATGATTTTTAAGAAGTTAAAGGAAATATCAACATAATAAAATATATTCTGACAGAATCTGCTCTGAGAGGAGGGTTTCTGACAGGAAAATGTCTTTTCTGAGGTAATTTTGACCTCAAATCAAGTTATATTAATATCCATATCCACAATATTCACTCTTCCCATCATTATGTTCTCCAGTCCCGGAGAGAGAACTGTTTCGCCAGTATTTTGGAAATTATGTGTGCAATATTCCATTAAAACACATAAGAATTGTCCATTTTGATTTCAAGGCGACTTCTAACAGCTCAAACATTGGGCCTGGGAATGACCCGAGTATCACGTCAGAGGCTCATCATTCTGTGTGTCTTAATATGATTGTGGCAGCTTCTCTGAAATATCTCCTGATCAATGTTTAGAAAATTTCAAGGTTTAATCATACATAAGATTTGCATGAAGCAGTTGCTATCAAGCTCATTTTGTAAAGAGAATTAAATGAAACTTTATAAAGCATCAACATCCTATATTCATGAGCAACGTCAAACCAAACTGAACTCAAAGCACAAGCGATTAAAGATCATGGCTCTGAGTGAAACTGTAATGGCCTGCTGCTTGTTATTCTGCTCACGCTCCTCTTCAGCACCCAAGACCTGCTAATGTGATTTTTACAGTCATTCTGCTTTCCACACGTCTGTTCACCCAGTGCACTATGGGCCAGAGCAGGAACCCTTTAGTTATTGTACTGGATCATGGATCGCATGGATTGTTTTTTATTAAGCTGTTTGTCTATGTGTGGTCACGACCCAAATGCTGCAAAAAACAAAACCGTTGTTTCTTATTCTTGTAATAACCTTCTCCTCTTTTCTATTTCGTCCTCCAGACCCTGCACTCCCAACTAATGGATTATTTTTGAACAGATATCTTCCTTTGTTCACTGATTCTCACGATGCACATGCGATTTCAATATTTCAGGTAAAAGAACTGGATATCAAAAATTACTTCATTATTAAAGTGTAAAACATCTGAGGGAAGTAATATTAATGATTTTTATAAAGTTAGAGGACATTTCAACATAATAAAATATATTCTGACAGAATCTGCTCTGAGAGGAGGGTTTCTGACAGGAAAATGTCTTTTCTGAGGTGAGTTTGACCTCAAATCAAGTTATATTCATGATTTTTAAAAAGTTAAAAAGGTTTTCAGATTATGCCGCGTGTCGCTCTGTCTCTAGTGTAGTTGTGACGCTTTTTAAAAATCATGAATCATTACAGTTTAGTGTGATCTGTTATCAGAGGTGACTGTGTCCAAAGTTGTTTTTCTGAAATGTACATACACATCACACGCGGTAGGGCCGTGTCATTGTCTGTGTGTATTTCCATTGTCCCGACCTCCAAAAGGCGTGGCTACTTATTATGCAGCGCTCTGGCCGGCTCTAGCTGATATCAAAATTCAATGAAGATGGATGCGCAAAGAGTATCGCATGGCTATATCGATAGTAACATTTGATGGGGATAAAGACAGGAAAATCCATAACTTTGACTGTAAATGCTAGACGAGGAGAAAAGATCTGTCGTTTTAATTGTAATCGTTAGCATCGTATCACTTGCCAAAAACCCCATTACTATAATGGGCTTTTAGATGGTAATGTTAGCATCTGCTATTAATTTAAATAATGCTTCAAATGCTTGAATTGACTGGTGTGAATGACTTAGCCCACGTAAACCTGCCTGTTAACATTCTTGAATTGAATGTGATGCTAATAATTTTAGCCAGTGGTACAACTATCAAACAACTATCCAAACTGTTTTAGACCTAAAAGAGTCTTTGTAGGCCTATGTTACCCTTAAATGTCAGAGAAAAGAACAGAATCAGAGATTTTTTTTCTTTGTACTTTGCATATTAAACTATAAAACACATAATTATAGTTGATTTTAGTTTATCATAGTTGATCATAACTAGAGATGAAAATTTCATTTCATGATTATAGTGACCAAAATGATCACGTTTATCACAGAATCCTGTTCAAAAAGTCCTAATGCTACACAATGAAATCAATTCACCAAGTTTTATGTAGAAAACCAGCAAATAACAAATAAAATTTGCATCAATATGTACTCTTTGTTTACATAAACATTAAAATAATAACATTAAAAATGATGGCCAGATTTTAAAGGAGTGTCTTGCAACATGTTATCTACAATGCACAAGTTCAAATTGAGTTTTGACAAAAAAGGTTTTATAAAAAGATAAAACTCACATATTTCAGCCTCTAAATCATTTTTATAAAAGTCAAAAAGATAAATACTGACATTTACAGTGCACATTATCCTTTTTATTATTAATAGTATGCGGTCCGATTTTTCCTGTTGTCTGTCGTTGCTATGCAACCATGCAGCTTTACAGGGGCTATAATGGCTTATGTAAATGAGATGTAAATGAGCCCTGTTGTCACTCCAGCAGGTGAGAACAGGTGACAACTGCACAATCTTTAGAGGCCGTTTTCTCCCTTTTGAGCTTTTCTGAGTGCCTACCTTCAAATGGCCACAACTTCTCCAAATATTATCAGATTTCCATGTGTACACATCGTTAGAAAGCTTGGAGACTACACTTTCAGAATCCGTGAATAACTCAAAATGCCCCAGAACCGACTTGTGTCCCTACTTTCTGTGATTTAATGTCAGTCATGTGTGCAGAGAAATGTCATTTTATTAGGCATTTAAAAACATGGAAAGCTCAAAAGTAAATGGCTTTCAGGACTAAAATTATGAAATCATTCCTGATGCATTTCTATTAGCAGAAAAATAAAAATGGACAACAAAGATAAGCTGTTGATCAAATGAGTAATGAGATAATAATCATTATTGTATTGTGAGATTTGAGAGGTTTTCAGTGTCGACAAGAGCCAGTTCAGTTCAGTGTTTTTACAGGAAAAAAAGACACAAGGACTTTTTCATGTTCATGTTATTTTATTGTCACAATAACTGACATTTAATTTTCTGATGTATACATATATTTTATGACAATATGATTTGAACAGGCACTGCTGTAATGCTCAGACTGATGTCTTTCTGTACCCTGATGTGTTTTCATACAGTCCCGACTCAAGCTAATCACGCGCCTCTTCCACTTCACTCATGTTTATCCACTGGATTTCTGTCTGAAAACCTTTCATCGTCATGCAGAAGCTCAAATCATCAGTATGTGGTGTAGAAAGCCACTGAAGACTTAACGTCTCATAATAACGGCTCCATGTCTCGTAATAATAGAGACACTTTCTTGTTATGATGAGAAACTTTCCAAGCAGTCAAAAAATTGTTCTGTCACAAACTAACTTTCTTGCTCAGCATATAAAGATGAACTACTTATTTCAGACTGTGGTGATGTGGTTTCTCCACTGCATGGATCTTCATGTGTCTCTTGAGGTAACTTTTAATAGTGAAACTCTTCCCACACTGATCACCCACGTGTGCGGCTTCTCTCAGGTGTGGATCTGCTTTTCAGATTAGATGTCTTTTCAGATTAAATGACCAGACTGAATCTCTTGTCACATCACAGTGTGAACACTTGTAAGGTTTTTTCTCCAGTGTGAATTCTCTGGTGCAGTTTTAAACAGTTTGCTGTAGTAAAAGTCTTCTCACACTCAAAGCACATGTACTCTCTCACACCAGTGTGTATTTTCTCATGTGTATGTAAACTTTGCTGATGTGAAAAACTCTTTCCACACACAGAACATGAATATGGCTTCTCCTTCATTATGAACTTTTCAGGTGTTTCTTCAGGACTGATGTATCAAAAAATGTTTTGCTGCACTGATCACATGCATACGGCTTCACTCCGGTGTGGATCCTCATGTGACTTTTAAGGTTTGCTGATTGACTGAAACTCTTCCCACACTGATCACACCAGTGCGGCTTCTCTCCAGTGCATGAACTCTCATGTGACGCTCAAGATGATGTTTCACTGAGAATCTCTTCCCGCACTGATCACATTCGAATGGCTTCTCTCGGTGTGGATTCTCATGTGATCATTAAGGGTTGATGATTGTGTGAAACTCTTCCCACACTGAGCGCAGGTGAAAGATTTCTTGGCTCTTCTTTTCTTTATAAATGTCTCTTTAGTCTTTGAAGCGACTCAAAGGTTTTTCTGCAGGTTTGACATGATGTTCCTCCTCCATTTCACTCAGTTCTTCACTCTCCTCGTTCTCTTCCATCAGGTCTGAAATCAAAGAAAACTGTTTAATTGCATTTCAGTACATCAAAGTAAATAAAGAGAGAAATATGAAGTGAAAGGACATAAAACGTTAATTTGTTTGATGCATTGTTATTTGCATGAATTAGGTACATTGATCTACCAGCTAATATTTAAAACATAAATTAGGCACAGATCTAGTTTCTGTAGAGAAAGATCAATGACACAATTATCTAATTTAACATTAAAAATTATGCAGCATTGCCATAACTTTGGCACCTAATTTTAGATTGATATTTAATTAATTTGATGAATTACCCTATAATTCAAGTTCAGAAACTGTTGGAAACTCTTTTCCTCCTTGAAGCAGAGACCAGGAGACTTGAATATATCTTCAGCAGGATTCTTTATATTGAGAACTTGTGCTGTGTTTCATCTGTGGTCATCAAGTCTACTCAAACCAGTTTACACTGTAATTTATCCACATTTCAGGGGAGGGATTAACACAGTAGAGGAGGAGACAATCTGAACACAAGAATGCAAATGCTGTATATGTAAAGAGACCTGCCCCAGACTCCAATCCTAATCTAATCAGCCTAACGATTACAGGGGCTCCAAGAGCTGTTAAAGACAAAGGTGAGAATCTCAGTGTAATCTGGCTCATTTGATTTAATAAAGAGAACAGGAACTGGCCTGGAGACTTTGCATAACAGATGTCGTCATCTTTACCTTAAATACTAAACCGATGTCATCGTCGTTACCTTAAATACAATGTACTTTAAACATATTCTTAAATTTGTAATACCAGTTACCTTAAAGTGATAGTTCATCCAAAAACAAAAATTTGATGCGCTTCAGGGCATCCAAGATGTAGGTGTGTTTGTTTCTTCAGTAGCTCTGTTGCTCTGTGTTAGTCGTATAATTGATGTTACTGGGGTCCGTTTATAGTAAGAGAGCTATGAGTTAAAAACATAGACATACGAATCCATATTAGTGGTGTATAAAAAAGTGGTGTACACCACATATAAAGTGAAGTGTACATCAGACTAAACTAAATCTCTGAGAGTCTCAATCAGCTCTAGTTCAGTAGTTCAGTCTCTGGTAAGAGAGTCAGAGAGAGAGTTAATGGACTTAAATCATCTGATTAGACTAAAACTAACACTACAGATTAATATAATAATGCAAATTATACAGACCCTTAATATATTAGTCAGTTTAGCTATTTAATGATTTGTAGAAATCGAGCTAGAAATGGGAATAGAGCGCTTTGAATCATTGAATCATTTATTGTGAATCAATCAGTTCAATTGACTCGGAGAATCTAAAGCTCCGGTTCTCTCGTCACTCTCCAGAGACTGAATTCATGTTTGAACTGATTCACGATAAAGAGCGAAATGAGACGCTCCTTCTGTTCCTCGTGAGTTTATGATGTTACTTTACTCACACAACGCTGATAAATGTTAGATAAAGCAATGCAGCATTACATTTAATAAAGCATCATTCATTCTGTGTCGATTTAAACACTTAAAACAAACCTTTCTTCAGCCGAATCACAACAGATGCAGGAGGCGGCGCGGCCTTATGACGTCACACCGACACACCAAAATAAAAGTCCTGTTCCCTGCTGTGTCTAAAACCACACAAGTGCACAGAAATGTTTTCTCTTACTGTATAATCCTGAAATCTTCTGTTTACGAGCGCTTCATTTCATTCACTGTAACCTGAAAGGATAGTCAACAAAGATAGAATTTGTAAGAAATACTTTAATTAGATGACCTGACAAAATAAAAATTAATATTAATCGAATAAAATTGTAAAATCATTTCAGAAATTCTTCATTTACTTGTGCATAGAGAGGTATCAGATATGTATAAAATAAAAATAAATCAGACCTCTGTTTCAGAATCTTAACACAGACGTGTCTTTGTAAATGCGCTGCACAAACATGCTGAAGTCATGGGCACAGACAACAGTCACACCATTCCATACCCGTGATAAGGTCTCTCAAGCGGTCATTTACTCAGCCCATCAGGTGGCGCACCCAGCCAAGCTGCATTTGGATGAATCACCAGTCCACATTTCTGTAAGTTCAGGTTTTGAGAGTCGCATAGCCCTTTAAGGCACCTGCCTCCATATCCAGTCCTCTTCATGTGTGCTGTTTGCCGTGTCCCTCGGATGATCCTCTCAGCTAGGTTTTCTGCAGAATTTGGACCTCTAACGTGGCTAACCTCCTGAAATATGAAGCAGTGACCCTCTCCTTTCTCAGTGAATGCCACTCAGGTGCTGCACTTTGGCATCTTGTTGCTTCTTCAATGAGGTGTGACTGTGACAGTGAATTGAGATGCAGCTGTTCATGGTTTTTGGCACATATGTACACATTTCATATTATTATTCTTCAGATTTTAAAACAAACTCCCATTTTCTTTTAGTGTTATAGACTAACCCTGCTACCCTGTATCTGCATCTGTTTCAGCTAGAATTTGCAGTGATAACACAGCGCTATATATCTGTAGTTGATAGAACGCCATTACATTTTTTATTATTCTTAATCATCCATAATAGCTAAGATAACATCTCGCAGCTTCTGTGGTCATCCAAGCTAAACAGTGGTAACGTTAGAACAGTAAAACATGTTCAACAGAACTTTGAACGTCACATTTAAGCTACCAGTCCTACTCTCAGCTGGTGTGGTGTTTCTGCTTTCTTCATAGAGCGGCAGCAATGAGCTCTCACTGAGGTCTCATTTGTGGCCCTGTTTTTACATGACACTTTAAAACAAAATTACAAACATTAACTGTCAAACATTTCTACTAACGTGATTAGCCTGCTGCTGGACGGATCACAAAAATAACAGCACAGTGTTAGCCCTGCTAGTCACGTGGCCAGCTTAATTTACCTTCAGAATTGCAGAGATAAGAAGACAGATAAAACTTGAAACCTTTCTCAAGTCTGCTCTGTGTCGTACTGCACAGCCAGACAATTCTTCACACATCATTGATGCGAACTTTAGGCAATTCCAGCAAACAACGGTAAACCCGGCGACTCTGTCGTAATCCCGCTTTCCTCCGCTTTCAATCTCCTGCACCGGAAACGGAAGAGCAGCCTCACGCCAAACGCGAAGTAGCGCATGCAGAGAGCCTATTGTGAGTATCTAGGGTGTCATGATGGTGATGGGTGACGCCAGGCAGGGGTACCCACCATCTCCCAAGATGCACCAGCCCTCAGTTGGATACAACCACCTGCTGTAAATGGCGCTCTTCTCAAGGATCCTTGCACCCAGGAAAGCCGACACAGATGTCCAAGAACTTTCACACACAGCCTGGAGCTGCACTGAATAGAACAATTTCCTGTTAAAATAACTTTTAGTATAAAGCAGGAGACCCTGCCAGTCTAGCAAACCCTGCACCAATCTCCTCCAGCTCTTCACCCTGAGGGAGACGCACCATATTTTTTAGCAGGCCAAGGACAGCCCTGCTGACTTTGGGACACCAAAGGCTGAGGCAACAACCCGATAGGATGCAGCATGAGCCAGCCAGTACAGAAACATCACCACCTCTATGTCTTTTGGCCATCCATGGTCAACCTCATAAGGCAGTGCAGCCACAAGGTTTATTATGGATGGTCTGGTCAGGTGCAGATAGGGGCGGAGGTCAGATTCTCTGTCCAGAAACAGCCTCAGGATGGGGACTGTTGCATTCAGCTGTGACAGTATGGTGTGATGTTTTCAGTCTAAAAAAACAATAAAAAAGGGCTCCAGTAGAGTGTCCTGTCCTTACATATATTCTCAACCTTGTAATCATGGTTTTCCTCCTGCCGTGTCACTTCTGACACGTTCATATATTGTATAAATGTATTCCTTTCTCCTCCTGATCCCATGTATCCTGCCACATTTTATTAATATTATCTTTCACAAGTTCACAAATAATCAGATATTAAAAAAGTATGCATAATAGTATGTTTATGTGGCGTGCTGTCCGAGGAGAGGCTCTGAGCTCGGTATTTGGCCCAACCCAGAGTACTCCCAAAAATGCAAACCAATGCAGGACAGCAGCTGTAACATTACTGATAGCCCCCAAAAATTGCAATGCATAGGCTGATTGTGTTTATTGAGCCCTGCGGAGCAAAGGAAACGCGTACTGCTGCGCAGTGGAGAATTAGTCAGAAGAGCCGAGTACTCATGAAGCAAAGAGGAAGCGTCAACTGCTGCGGCAGTGGAGAATTTAATCAGAAGAGCGAGCTTCTGCGGAGCAGAGGGAACATCACTGCTGCGACAGTGGAGAATTAGTCAGAAGAGCCGAGGCTCCTCTGTGGAGCAGAGGGAACATCACTGCTGCGAAGCAGTGGAGAATTAGTCAGAAGAGCTTGGGCTCCTGCGGAGCAGAGGGAACATCACTGCCTCGACAGTGGAGAATTAGTCAGAAGAGCAGAAAGAACATCACTGCTCGTACAGTGGAGAATTATTTGAAGAGAGGGAACAACATCACTGCTGCGACAGTGGAGAATTAGTCAGAAGAGCTGAGCTCCTACTGGAAAAGAGGGAACATCACAGAGAAATTTTTCCTTACCCATTTCTTTATCTCTTGTATCCATTGTTTTAAAGCTCCTAGGGTTAATGTGTACAGTAGTAGCGTGTCTATGGTAACAATATAATTTTATAACGGTAAAACCTGGGTCGCAGTGGTGAAACACTTAACCTCAGTTCCACTTACCTAAGAGAACCGCTTAATATATGTCGTACCCATGCCTTAAGTGGAAAACTTAAGGTACTTTTATGCAACTAGGCACAGGAACTGTTCAAACCAATGAAACTGTCAGGAAGCGGCTTGATATGATGACGGACAGATGATCAACAGTAATAATACCATTTATGTCACTAAAGAGCGCTATAGGTTGAGTTTGTTCTAATCCTAAACGGAGAACTTGTTTCATATATGTGCATTCACCTTTACTATTTCTCTCAAAAAATTGTGATTGTGTTGGTAAGTGAAATTCTCTGTATCCATAAATTATTTTACAACACTGGCAAAGATCGTTTACACTCATCTTCCACTTCTTCTTCCAGCGCATACAGCTGAGTTCTGTTGATGTCGCTCCGTTGCTCTACTGATTGGCTGTTGGTCTATCCAGTCGAGGTCTTTCCTGGTTCAGTTGAAACATCCCATAATCACAGCCCAATGGAGCAGTATCAGACTCTATTCTGACTAGAATTGACTAGAAACCGTGATCTTTGTTATTTTAAAGTGAAGAAATCGAGACCTACCCCGAGACTCAATAAGCTTATGTCTGATTTTCATGAATAAATCATTGTCATAGAGTCGATTCTTTCAATGAACCATGTTTAAATGCCTAACGTTTCCTATTAGAGTTAGGTAATGTCTTTCAAACTTGCCTGTATGTTAAAACACTAGAAGTCAATAAGAAATATCCCAGTATAGATAGATAAGCAAACCTGTGTGTTTGTAATCTTTAATCATATTAAGAAGTGAGCTAAATCTGGCAAAATTGGAGGACCTTCTCACTTGTAAAAATGGTAGAACAATAAAAGTAAATGAAGATTGCAGTTTTAGTCTTTACTTGTTTATTACAGTTGAAGTTGAAGTTGAAGTTTATTTGTCATTACACATGTACAAGTACAGTATAACGAAATGAAGTTTGGAGCAAGCCTCCGGGCCGCAGCCGATTATTCAGGCGCGCCTCAGCTCTCCAGAAATACAAGAATGCAATTTAGTAAGCATTACATAGCAACACAACAAAACATAAACATAGAAAAAGCATAAACATGACACAGTGCACGTGGTGCACGTGGTGGGATTTTTTGTATGAGTGGGAGAGGAGATAGATAACAGACAGGCAGACTGGATGGAACGGGAGGGAATAAGGTCGGGTATGTATGAAGCGAGTGAGTCTGAGATTGTGTTGTGTGAGAATGTTAGCCATAACTTCAGATGTTTTCGAGTTCAGTTCTATGGTTTGTCCTTGAAGGGAGATAAGGCAGTGTACAGAGGAAGATAGCAGACAAAGCTGTCAGGCTGAAATCCCAACCGAGAGATAGGGGACCAAGTGAGGTTCCGTTAGGCTGCTGATTAGGTCAGGCAAATACAATTTATTATTTTTTAATCCATTTGATGATCTTCGTAATTTGTCCGGATCATAATCAACTAATCAGATCTAGTCCTCCGCACTGGCGTCCGGCCTATGCAGAAGCCTCAGACATTACGCTCCAGCCTCATGGCCGGACTGCCACAGTCCGTGAAAGTTCAATCGATCTCACCCCCGATGGCCTCCCATCTCTACTTCCCAAGTGATCCGCAGTCCGGACTGCGTTATTGCAGTTTCAGTTCGCCAATTCCTATCGCTTTCTGATCTAAATTCCTCCAGCCGGGTCACACACAACCCGGAAGCGTTCTTTGAATTTCCACAGACAGCGGCTGGGTAAGACCATTGCAGTTATCTTACCAATCTTCCGATGAGGTCAGGACAATCCTAAAGCTAAAGAATAGGAACTCTCGCTGTCAATAATCCAATCATGCTCAAATTCTTCTGCATCCTCCACGGACAGGGCCTCCAGAGCTGGGACTTGCTAGTTGTTCCATGCGTCCCTCCACGTTTACTGCAGCAGCTGTCCTGGGCCTGTCAGGTGGGTTCTCCCAGGCACCCTTCCTTAGTAGGAAAAATCTTATTTATCGCGCTGGATTGAACAGTTAATCAATTCCATTTCAGTATTTTCAGGAGTCCATGAAAGCAGCAGTCAGAGAAGAGAAGAGACGAAACACTAGACAAAAACAAAACAGCGCCCGAGAGGCTTTCAGCAGAGAGCAGAGAGAAAACAACGTCTGCACGGATTGAAGGACAGAAAGGAAGTTGTTTTATAAAAACAATTATGGAACGTTTTCACTTGTTGAAAGCCAAACAAGTGTGTGTGTGTGTGTGTGTGTGTGTGTGTGTGTGTGTGTGTGTGTGTGTGGCTGTGTGTGTGTGCAAGTATGCATTGCCAAAAGTTACTCAAAGTAAAAAAATGTATATATAAAATTATATATATGCATGCATTTTAACGTGCAGACCACCCCCAGACCTATGTGGGTCATCATACATTTCCATACAGTTGATTTGTGACAGCAAAATGCCCCTGGGATAGGTCAAGTCAAGCTTGTCATTTTTACCCATAACAAGTTTCTTTACAACACTGATTGTTTCAAAGCAAAGCCACAGTGTTAACAGGAAAATAATGCAATAGAATTTGATTCAGCTGTGCAGCCGCTCTGGGAGAAAACAGTGATGTCCTCCAGCTCCAGTTCCAATTATCTCATGCATAGTGTGTCGGTATTATAGTTGAATATTTAGTATCCTAACTAAGGCAAGCCAAAAGGCGACTGTGCAAGATGAACCAAAAAACTCCTTCAGGAGCCAGAATGGAGAAGAAAAGAAACCTTAGGAGAAACCAGGCTCCAGTCGGGAGTGCCAGTTCTCCTCTGGCACGATGAACAAACAGTGTATGGGATTATGATTCTGGCAGCATTACATGTCAGAAGTCAAATTAGATCAGAACATTCAGAATATTTGTCCAGTGCCATCAGATGAGTCATCCCGCCGGGACGGTTTGTTGGAGAATATTGTGTCGACTAGGCCATTACTGGAAGAATCTTTGTCTCATATTTATATCGCTGATATGAATTGATCACCACGACCGAACAATATCCCATTTAGGCCAGGATAAGACCTTTGGCGAATCTAAGTTGTTGTGACTAAATTTTTGCTAGAGGTCGCAATGGTGCCTACTACCACAGTACACAAATAATAAGCTTTTTCTGCCATTTCTGCTGCACTAGACAGAAGTGAAATGAAAAACGCTGCTCGTTTAAGTTATGGACCCGTTTATCACGATCCGGACCAACTAATAGCATGAACTCAGGGCAGGTTTACGTGCAGACTGGTCTCTACCACAGCGCTTGGGATATTCAGTGGAGAAGCTTTCTAAATTCAGCGCATAATTATTCAGTTATAAAACCACAGATATAAACCAGAATCCTAGTGGCTGGCAAAGCTGGCTAGTGCCAACACATGCTCAAATGACCAAAAAGCACCCACGACGGAGTTGATTAGTGCAGATGATGCCACAAATGCTAAGCTGACTGATGCTCAACGATATCTAGCTTTTGGTGAAACATCGGCTTAGTATTAACTCAAGGCCCCCAAATCTGCTTTCGAAAGGCCCTGACTTCTCCATTGAATAATTTGAGCTGCTTTTTCCTCAACAAGTAGCCCGTTTTGTAGCATCTCAAGAATGGATAAACAAGTAGGGAAAGCTCATGACAACACTGACTGGACTTTCACAAAGAAGTGACTTCTGGCCACATTCGCCTCACCTCTCAGAGTCATGCTACCTGGACTCCTGAGTTATTTCAGACATTTGTTCCAACTTTCAAGACAGTCATGCTGCAGGATCTTGGAAAGGAAATATTAGCTTAAAATGTTTGATTCTGTGTTGGAAGTATTCATTTCTAATAGTAGTTTAAAATGTTTCACTTACCTTGATGTGTTCTTGAATGTTCAAACACAAAGTTACAATTTTCTAATTCTGTAATAAATTAATTTCTTTTTCTCTAAAACAAAAGACAATGCACCAGGGTGAAAGGTCCAAGACTGGGAAACTGGTAGCGCCTATCTATTTACCAGAAAAGTTACAGATAGAAAAGAGGATAGAGAGCAAAAGAGAAGTTCTACTTGTTTTTTTGTGTGCCAGACTGCTGGATCAGCATGGAAGTAACCTGATATGAAGGAATCAACACAATGCTTACTGAGTAATATGATGCAACCAACGAGGAAACCTGCCTGACACGCGGTGCACGAGGTGGAGGAGAGGATCTTGAGGAGGATCCAAAAGACAAGAATATAAATATTGTGTTTAGGATGCTCAGGAGACATTCTTGACCACCCAGATGTCAGCTTTTGGGCATTGTGGTCCTGTAATCTGAGCTCAGAGCTCTTTTTGATTCTCTATTAAATCGATTTCATTTATTTACTTATGGCGCTCTTTCTTTTGGCCTGGCAAATCAACGGATTTGGGGAAAGAATATTTCCCAACAATTTGGGAGGGGGCAATCTGGATTTAGCAAGCACACTTTCATAGAGCGCGAGGGCGAGGTGACACCAAGGCCTCAACTTTCTGCGCAGAACATCTTAACATGTAAGCAGATGCCTTTTTCATAAAAAATCTGCAAATTGGACAATCTAAATTAATGAGTTGAGTAAGTTGGGTTGCTGAGTTCATTTTTGAGAGAATCAAAAGCTGAAAAGTCAGATGGGAGCAATTTTGACTGTTAGGGAACAGAGGTTAAAACGTCAAATAAAAGGTATTTGACTGTTAAGAACCAGGTTACAGAAAAGTCAAGTCAGGTAAGTGTTGACTGTTAGGGAACATGGTTAAAAGCGTCAAATAAGGTATTTGACTGTTAAGAACCGAGTTAGAAGTATCAAATGAGGTATTTGACTGTTAAGAACCAGGTTAGAAAATGTCAAATGAGGTAATTGACTGTTATTAGGGAATACAGATTAAAAACGTCAAACAAGGTATTTGACTCTGTTAAGGAACAAGGTTAAAAACGTCAAATAAGGTATTTGACTGTTAAGAACCATAGTTAGAAATGTCAAATGAGGTATTTGACTGTTAAGAACCAGGTTAGAAATGTCAAATGAGGTATTTGATGTCAAATGAAGTGTTGACTGTTGAGGAACAGATTAAAAGCGTCAAATAAGATATTTGACTATTAAGAACTCAGGTTAGAAAAGGTCAAATGGGAGTATTTGACTGTTAGGGAACAGGTTAAAAGCGTCAACAACAAATTATTTGGCTGTTAAAATTTATCAAGTCCTAAATCATATTTATGAGGTGATACTCGTGGGAAATCATTGAATTATTTAGATTGTATGAAATATTGGTTATAACGAATTAATAAAATAGCCTGAGAGAGTATGTGGAATAACAGGTAAATAAAAATAAAGCGATAATCAATAAAAGCATAAAATATGGGGACGATAGAGACAGCTGGGAGAGGATTTGTGAGTTGTGTTGGCCTGAGACAGAACCAAAAGACAGGAAAGAAAGAGAAAGAAATAAAAAAAAATTGGGAGATGTTAAAATTACAGAAGGTGGATGAAGATACCATGATAAAGGGAATTTAGTTGATAATAAGGGAGGAAGAAAAAAAGAGCAAAAGTAACTTAGACTCCAAAAGAAAGAAAAGAGAAAATTGTTCAGTATGGTCAAAAAGGAAAATAGATAAGGAAATACAGGAGGGAGAAGCAGAATTGAGGCGTTGGACTCGCAAGGCAGCAACTGCTACAGCATTGAGAAAAGAAAAATTTCAGGTTGAAGGCAGAACTCCACCACCATATGTTCGTAAAACACCAAGTGCTCCAGTGACTAGTCAATATCCGGTATATTCAGTGGGTACAGGTCAGGTCACGCTTAAAGAGGGACAGGACGAAAAGAAAGGTGGTACAAATAGTGGAGGGACTGATAAAAGTGGAAATGGAGGATGAGGATAAGGAAGAAGAAGAGTGTAAAATTGAAAAATTGGTAGAGAGAAAATTGAGAGAACTAAAGGCAGTGGAAACAGAGAGTAGACAGGTACTGGAAGAGACTAAAAAAGGAGCTACTAAATTGACTAAACCAACAGAGAAATTAAGAATTGACAGAAATGAAGAGAGGGACTCTATTACTGTGACAGGGCATGACTTAGACTTTGAATGGGGAGATGAGAAGAGTGAAAAGGAGGGAGGGGACTGGAGTGAGAAAGAGAGAGAAATGTGCATGGAAGAAGGAAGGGGGCCCTCAGTCAGAACTAGAAGCAAGACAATGCTTTCAAATTTAAAAAAGAAATCAGATAAGCCAGGGAATTATCCATTGAGAGCAGTAGGTCAAAGAATAGAGTACCGTCCATGGGGACACTCAGATATGAATGCCATAGCAGCTAAACTTCCGGAGCTGAGCAGGGGAGGCAGAAGATGGTTGGGAAAAGTGGCGTTGTTAACACATGGAACTGAATTGGCTGTAGGGGATATGAGAGCATTGTTGGGTTCAATTTTGACTGCGACAAAATTAGAGCAAATTGAAAAGGATGCAGATATGGAGGGTGCAGACAATGGGGACCGCTTGAGTAATCATTTAACAAATCTGAGCACTGCCATGGATCGCCACTTTCCAGTGCCAAAAGTAACTTATCAAAGCATAACATTTAAAAATTAAGCAGAATGAGTCAGCCCTGCATATCTGCATAGGTGTGAGGCAGAGTGGGGAGGAGCAGACTGGAGAACATCCAGATTTGTTCCCCATTATGCAAGGAATTTTATAGACAGGCTGTGATTATGGGCACCCCCTCACAAGCAATAGTCAGCATTGAAAATGATCCTGAAATGGGGGAGGAGATAGGAGACATGGACAAGACATTTTGTACACTATGTAGACAAAGCAATGGAAAGGGGCTGGAAAGGAGGAAAGTGAACAGAGAAGTAAAAACCCAATTGTTAAAAATGCAAATATAATCTTGAAAAAGAAAAGGAAAGAAAAAAAAGAAAGCAAAAGAGCAGATGGCTGTACAGGAGGTCATTGCAAAAACAAAAAGTTCAAGATGACCAGAGATGGCACCAAGGAAGAGGCACCACAAGATGGATTATCAAGATTGGCCTCCCCAACTAATCCAAGCAAATTTCTTTTGGGAAATAGGGAGGGATGCAGAGAGGCATTAGAGGAGGATTTTATAACAGTCCAAATAGGAGGGGGTTGTTTACCGTTGTTTCTTCGAGATCCTCTGCACTGTACTCTGTCTTCTATGATAGAGAGGATAATGTAAAGTTTATTCTGAAGAGTTTGAGAGGATGGAGGACAGGTGTAATGGTAAAGGGAGACTACTTATCTGGGAAAAGAAGGGACTGCATATCTATTAATCTTACAGGTGAGCAGGCTGAACGTGGAAATGGAGGAGATGATCAACTCCACATGCATTGGGAGTAGGGGTCAAACATGAAGCTAGAGCTTTAGGCTCCAATGATGAAAAGGTTGACACAAGCCAAGGACTGGGTTTGGGAGGAGCCAGGTAGAAAGATCAGAAAAGGAGGATGGGTATGATAAGGGCAGATGTGGGAGGATGTTGGAGCTCACTAAAAGGTGTGGGTGACTAGGAACCATGGCAGAGAATTGACAGATGGAGAGGAGGGGAAAAAAGAAATGTGTTAGTCCACACTGCCAGACAGTCTATGGTCTAAGGGTGCTGAAGATGTTGGATTGTGTAAAATGCCCCCAATAAAATTTGAGATTGACAAATCTAGCATAGTCTCAAAAAGACAGTATAAAAACAAATTCGAGGCAGAACAGGGAATAACAGAGACAATTGAAGGATAATAGTGAGAGCAGGGGTGTTGTGTGGAGACAAGGTCAAACTGGAACACTCCGATACTGCCAGTGTTAAAACCAGGTACAGGAAAAAGTACAGGATGGTGTATGACTTGAGAGGAAATTACCCTGTGGTGTTTCCAATTCTCCACTGCTGGACACCAAACCCTTTATACTTTATTGTCAAATTGGAAACCTCAGCATGTTGTTTGTATAGATTTGGCAACGCTTTTCTGTCTTCCTTTGCATGAGTCCTGTAAGGACTGTTTGGCATTCACCTGCTAATGGAATAATATATAAATAGACTGCCACAAGGGTTTATTCTATCACCAGGAATATTCAATAAAGTACTTCATGACATTATAGACAGGGTAGAACTGACAGAAGGAACCGTGATTGTTCAGTATGTGGATGACATTTTACTGGCATCAACGAGTCGAGAAATCTTTAGAATCAACTGAAAAGGTTCTAAAGTATTGGCTGAAGCAGGGCTAAAAGTGAGCAAGGAAAATTGCAGGTGGCAAGGTGACTTTTTGGGAAGGGTGATAGGAGGGAAAGGCACAGGCTTAACAAGACAGAGTATACACACAATCAGTTCTCATCCAAAACCAACCACTCAGAAAGGACATGTTAGCATTTCTAGGTCTGATAGGATACAGCAGACAGTACATTCCTGACTACACTGCCAAAACAGTTGAGTTGAGAGCCTTAGTGAAGGAACAAGGGGAATGAAGAATGCTAGGGGAGATTAAATTGGACAACAGAAGCCGAGATGACGCTCATAGACCTTAAAAGATCATAGAGAAGGCAACAGAGTTGCAGGTGGCAGATTATGGCAAGGGATTTCTACTTGACGTCAGTGAAAATGGCAACAGTGTCAGTGGGGGTACTTTACCAGAAAGACAATCAACAAAGGAGGGTGTTATCTATCTGAGTGCTCCTTGAGGCCATTGAACAGAAAACAACCCCGCGTGCTCGCTTGTAGCTGGATTAGCTAAGATGACTGGCTAAGGCAGAGCATATTGTAATGGCCACCCATTGAAAGTACTATCGGAATCACTGTGGTATCATTCATAACGCCTGCATTTTCTTTCTCTGGCAAGTACATAAACAAAAGATGATAAAACAGTGATGCCCGATTATTACACACATGCACACCGGAGAACATGGCAGAGTTAATGGGAGAAGGAGAACCACATGACTGTGAGCCACCGCTGGAGACAGATAACAGAGTAAAACCAGATTTGACTGGAATTGCACGGCTGAGAGGTATTAAATTTGTTCAGTGATGGCTGTTGTTTCCAGAAAACAGGATGGAATACTTCTGGCAGCATTTGGTTGTAGTAGAGTGATGGTAGGGGGAACAGGGAACAGTGGTGGCAGCTGAAAACTGAAGGACGACAGTCAGCACAAAGAGCAGAATTGTTAGACTAATAGCAGCGTTACAGGCAGGTAGGGTCAAAGGGTCAACATCTATTGGTGATTCTGCCTATGCTGTCTCAGCGGCCTTAACTGAACTGGCTAGTGGGCAAGGTGCGGCTTTGTAACATCGACAGGTAAGCCAATAAAACAATATGCTGAGGAGGCAGTGCTGTTGTTGAATCTGTAATGCTTCCTGAGCAGGTAGCTATAGTAAAGTGTGCAGCGCATACCGTGTTCCGATATGATAGCGCTGGGTAACTCCTGCAGCTGACGCAGGCGCAAAACAAACAGCTGGATATACAGTTCACCAGTTAATGGTGACTTCTGTGATGAACTGAATCGGACATAGCTAAAGAATTAACTGTTGATTTCATTCCTCAGTGAACAGCAACGAGCTGCAGCAGAGGAGAAGTCTCAGTGGATAAGCAAAGGGGGTAAGGTAAACGAGACTGGCCTATGGATAGGACCAGGTAAACCTACCCTGCCAGCAAGCACTGCAGTCAGTGTATTGAAGGAGGCGCATAGCCTTGCACACAGCAGTGAGCGTGACATGACTAAAAGAATGACAGCCTGGTGGCACCCATTCATGCCACATCTAATTAGCAGCACTATAGCTAATTGTAAAATCTGTCAAGAACACAATGTCAAACCAGCATTGAAACCAGGAGCAGGCCATTTTCCAACTAATCAGGCCACGAAGTGGTTATGGATTTCACTGATATGATAGTACCAGTTAATGGGAAACGGTATCTACTAGTGATGGTAGATGGATATAGTGGGTGGCCTGAAGCATACCCTTGTAAAAAGAGGATGCTATCTCTGTGGTAAAATGTTTGGTGAATCAGTACATACCACGTCATGGGTTTCCTAAATTGATCAGATCTGACAATGGAACGATTTCAAAATGACCATTTAGAGCAAGTTTAAACTGCTCTTGGACTAAAACATAGGTATGGGGCTGTGTGGCACCCCCAAAGCCAGGGGAAGGTTGAACGCATGAATTTGTGATAAAACAAAAATTGGCAAAATTTGTGACACCACGGGAATGAATTGAGTAAGTGCACTTCCTATTGCTCTGATGTCAATCAGGTGTAGCATCAACAGATCAACTGGGCTGACACCATTTGAATTAGTGACAGGTAGGCAGTTCCCAGGGCCCTGGGCACCATTTAATATATCTGCCGGCACAGTTTCCCCACAAAATCACTTTGATAATGTGAAGGCTGTAATTGAATTGTTTTCCCCACAGAAAGTGCCAACGAACGAGGAACTGGTTGACACCCCAGTAAAACAGACAGGAGTGGAGCAGTGGGTAAGACTGAGACAGATGAGACGGAAGTGGTTCGCCTCAGATGGTCTGAACCTTTAAGGGTCACGGCCAGAACTAGCCATTGTGTCCAACTAGCGGGTAAGGGAAAACTTGGTTCCATTTGTCTGCATGTGTTAATTGTGATCCACCATCTAGGTCACTGGATCTGAGACGAGGTTGACCTGAATATAGGTCAAAGAGAGGGAGTAGAGGAGAAGGACACAGAGGAGCAGGACCAAGGGACTAAAGGAGACCACACAGCCCCAACTTTGCAGTGTCAACAAAGCAGCAATACTCCGTTCTCGATAATTGAAAGAGAGGGAGATTTGTTAGAAGTTCCTGAACATATTGCCATTGGACATTGCATAAGTGCTGATTATGTGTTGGGGGCGGGAGTAGCTAAACAGATCAAGAAAAATACGGGTTGAGCAACTACAAAAGAACATTTCTACACCTGGACAGGTGTGTAGAAACAAGACACGGGGCAAAACGTATTTTTCATTTTAGTGACAAAGCGGTGTGTAGGAGCCACCCACCTACAACAATTTGGAAAGAGTTTGGGGCCCCAGAGACAAGTGTGAAAAACAAAAACACCAGCTATTGCACTACCAAAAATTGGTGGAGGACAAGTTAAGATATAGAAGTGGTGAGAATAATTGAAGAAGCATTCAAGGACGTGAGACATCCAGGTAATACTGATAATAAGAAAATGATTCTAGAGAAAGGTGGTGGGTACTAGGGTTGTTAAATAGTGGGGTCATAATTACAGTAACGCTTCAATTCCACAGGACTGAGGCGAAATCAAATATGATGAAGGTGGGGGGTGGACAGGGTTAAATCTGACCCTGATTAGACAGAAAGGGGAAAGATGGTTTGTGGGAATTTGATTTATGCCAGATAGATTGTGGAGGAGAAGAAATGGGTTGGAGAGGATATGATGTGTATGGATGTTTGTGGCCTCATCAACAGAAAACTTAGGAGCCTTGTGTCATACGTGGCAGGATGTGAATTGGGTAACTAAGCCTGGGGTACAATTCAAAACTGGGGCTGAGAAAATAGCCCATTGACAAATCTAAACCACATCTACAGCACAGGCTAAAATTGAATAGGGACACCAGAGTAGCTGGGAAAAATGGGAAAACAAATTGATAGTGTCGCTAAGAAATGGGTATGATAATACTGAGACTTTTGTTACACTGGGGTAGACATAACAGGAAAGGATCCTTTGGGGATGATAAATTATGATTGAATATTTCCAATGCAACCAAGACCTCATAATAAAAGATTTGATAAACCAAAGGGTAAAATATTACAGCTAATTGACTATAGTTTATTAACTCCTCATAATATTTTTAGCCATGGAAACTGGGTACAGAGAATCAAACTTGTGGTTGGGACTGGCTTCATGGCAGCGCTGCAGAACTAAACTTGCATGGGTGTTTAGCT
>JAGHMJ010000027.1:1241622-1274082 GCA_018749465.1 Paracanthobrama guichenoti
GTGAAGTCATCCAAGTTTCTCGATGATGTCGTTACTAATACAGCGTCCCACAAGGCATTTTTAATCCCCCTCTACTTAAGTTGATTAGCAGTTTTACCTCTCCTCCATGTTGTTATAAAAACACATTTTTAAACTAACTATTGTTCTCACTGTAGCTTTTAGTGTATTCAATAATAACGAAAGAATCAACAAGATTCATGAGATCTGCTTTAATGCACTTATTTTAATTTGTATAGAAAACATAGCGCAAATGATGCTGTGCATCTAGGGTTTTCATTTCGGCAATGTATGGAGGGCTGCTTTAGGGCTAGTGTTGCCAGACAATGACAATTTCCAGCCCAAAAATCACTAAAACCCCACCCAACTAAAAAAAAAAAAAGTCCCAAATTCTTAATCAAATAATGTGATATAATTTTATTGCCATGTCAATCAAGGTTGATTACACAACTTTTAATCTCTTAAAACAAAAAGAATGATGACAAAATTAAATTAAAATAAAACACTTTTGTGAAAACAGATCAAAACAGGCAATACATGCATGACTACAATCCAAGTCCAAGTGAAAACTGTCAAAATTATTATAAACTATTTTATGCAAAGTACAATGTAAGTGATCGGAATTTTGGGAGAATTTATTAAATGGACTGAGATTTTATATATACACTACTTAACAAAGATAAATGAATGGCTTAACAGATGTTCTTAAAATCACAACTAATTAGACAGCTTGTGTCCACTTTACTGTACTCCACTTATATCTGAAACCATTAGGGGATTAGCTATAAAAACCAAATCAAGGAATAATAGGGATAAATGCAAAGTTTTTCAACATACTTAATGATACAACAATAATTGGAAGGAAAAGAAAGGTGATGGAAGTTATGAATACAGGGGAAAGAATATTGTAGTGGGTCGTAGAAGGCAACAGATAAACGTTTATATGAGGATCGGTGCTTTATGGTTTCATGATTGTTTAATTTTAAAGAAGTGAAGAATGAGGATTTTAGGAGTTTTAACTGGAAAAAGAATGAGAAGAAAGTAAGAGATGAAATGTGGGAGGGAACTGGTAACAGAGATAGAGAGAAGGTTACATTTTTGAAAATTATGACACTTAATCTAGGCGAAGGTTTTAATATTGAATCGTTTTAATGGCTTCTAAGCTTTGGCATGTTTTATATGCATCATGCAAATATACTAGAATGTTACAACAGTAATGGTTTGGTATTTATGACCTGATGGTCATATTACGACCTTCTTTGAACAAACTAAACTTATTTTTAAGTATCGCCTTGATACTACTAAACTACTTAGAAAACCTTTTTGTTAAATTTGTTTGGGGATCAAGCCAGTTGGCAGCTGACTATTACCCATCACTTCTTCAATCATCAAAAGGCCATTATATCAGTATGATCACTATTGTGTGCATTAAAAATCACCGCACCAAAACTTCTCGGTGACTTTCCTCTCCCCAGTATTTCCTCAAACACCTGTTCAAATATGACATGGATTGTAATAAATATTTTGATTGCTTCCTGTGTTCTGTATACCTCAATAACTGCATCTTATGTCCACCAGACAGATTTATTTTCTGCAAAGCTAATTTATACGTACAAAATGTAAGACAAAGCCGGTGTTTATTTGCCTCTATCATGTCGACTGAATTGTATCCTTGCCAATACAAAATCTAGATGTGGTCTCAACCATATGCTTCATCCATCCATCCATTATCTTCCGCTATCCGGGCCGGGTCGGGCAACAGCGTCTACAGACGCCAGACTTCTCTCCGCCGCCTTCAGCTTTCCTGGGAACTATATGCCTCCCAGGCCAGCTGGGAGACATAATCCTCTCCTGCATGTCCTGTAATCTTCCTGCCTCCCCGGGACATGCCCAAACACCTCTCGAAGGCGTCCATAGAGGCATCCGAAATAGATGCCCGAAGCCACCTCAACTGGCCTCGAAGTGTGGAGACACTGAGCCACTTCTTGAGCTCCTCCTTTATAACTGAGCTTCACCTCTATCTCTGGGGTGGGAGCGCCAGCAACCCCATGAGAAAGCTCATTTCCTGTGGTCGCCTGAAATCCTGGATCTGTTCCTTCGGTCATGACCTACAGCTCATGTACCATAGTGCAGAGTAGGAATATAGATTGACTGTAATGAGAGCTTCTGGCCTTTACAGCTCAGCTCCTTCTTTTCCCCACCACGACAGACCAAAGATCGACCGTGACACGCAGAAGCTGCACCGATCCGTCTTTACACCCTCCCGTCGATCCTTCCTCACTCAGGAACAAGTGACCCCAAGATACCTGGAACCTCCACTGAGGCAAAATTTCACTAACTCATATGGGTGCCACTCCTTTCCAAATTGAGAACCATGGCTCCGGATTTGAGGTGCTGATCTCCATCCCGGCCGCTTCACACCTTGAAGCACATTTCTTGAATGCATATTATATCCGGTCTGTCCTTTCTGTCTTCTTAAATTCCTGTCCATTTGTTATTAAATCCAGCTATTCCACTTGAAAGATGAAAATGCCATGTCGCCACCATTACCATTATTTCTTGTAACGTGTTTCCCATTCTGTACTTGAGCATCCCAAGACACTCTTTTTGCTGCTTCCACAACAGTTTCAATTCTCATTCGCACATTTTTGCTCTCTAATCTGATGTACACCCACTTGTTATGTACAATTACACAAGGGATTGTGATGTTCATGTTTTTAACTTTATAGCCTCTTTACTATAAACGTGACCCCAGTAACATCAATATACGACTAACACAGAGCAACAGAGCCACTGGAAGAAACAAACACACTACATCTTGGATGCCTGGGGCTCACTGTCTTTTTGTTTTTGATGAACTATCCTCATGCAACTGGGCAAGCCAACAAGAATATGTTTAAAGTACATTGTAATTAAGTAACGACGATGATATCGGTTTAGTATTTAAGGTAAAGATGACGAGATCTGTTATGTAAAGTCTCCAGGCCAGTTCCTGTCTCTTTATTAAGCCAAATGAGCCAGATTATCTGAGATTCTCACCCTTATCTTCAACGGCCTTTTGAGCCCCCTGTAATCGTTAGTTTGATTAGATTTTAGAGACGGAGTCTGTGGGCAGGTCTCTTTACATAAGGCATTTGCATTCTGTGCTCGATTTGTCTCCCTCCTCTACTGTGTTAATCCTCCCCTGAAATGTGATAATTAGTGGTGTAAACTGGTTTGAGTAGACTTGATGACCACAGATGAAACACAGCAAGTTCCTTTCAATAAAGAATCCTGCTGGAAGATATATTCAAGTCTCCCCTGGTCTTTGTTTAAGGAGGAAAAGAGTTTCCAATAGTTTCTGAACTTGGAATTAGGGTACCATAAAATTAATTAAATATCAATCTTAAAATTAGTGCCAAAGTTAAGGGTAATGCTGCATCATTTTTTTAATGTTAAATTAGATAATTGTGCCATTGATCTTCTCTACAGAAACTAGATCTCGTGCCTAATTTATGTTTTTAAATATTATTAGCTGGCAGACTAATGTACCTGCATCCATGCAATAACTGTACTGGCCTCACCAAACGTGCATGCGTATTTAGCCATCCAGTGCGTATAAACAGCCAGGTGAGGTGAACAAAGAAAAGAGATGATGCTTTATCCAAGGTCCTTTTTCTCCTCCTTTATTTTACACACAGCAGGCAAAAACAAGCTGTAAATGGCATTGCTCTGAGTGGGAAACACAACTGAACGTAGTTTCAAGAAACTTGACAGCAGAATTTACACAGCACAGAGTACAATCCTGCACTGGAAAAGTCACACGTTAACTCGCCCACTAATCTCTTGCCACAATGAGAATACAAACGAGAAAATGCAACATGGAAATAGAATCGACACCAAATCAAGTTGTTATTTGGCTAAGTGTCCTATAGATATGTTAAAGCACTGCAACAACTTAAGGAAACACAAAATGCATGAATGAATGCCTCATTAAGACCAACACACTCCCTGGGCCTGGTATCTTGAGGATAATGCAATTGTTACCTTTTAAATGCACACACCCTTTACTTTAAACACAAGTGACATCCTGTTTAGAGAAAAGTAAGATAAGTTCAGTCACAGGTCTTTAAACACTCTTTAGGAGTGCTGACAAATCACACTTGATATCTACAGTCCCACAATATTATCTCTGCTGGAAAGAGATGACCACTGCCATTGGCCAGTGGTTCCTGGCACTGCATTGTCTTCATCAAGATGACGCCTCCTTCTTGCAAGTTAGGGCTTTGAGTCCCGCCACTTGGCACGACTTGCAGGGTGCCTGTGGTACTCACTGCTGCCATTTGTGCCAAAATGTCTCTGGGCGAGATGTTGCACTAGCCCATTGGTGACGGATGATCTCTGCCTTGCCAAAGTCAGGCGGAGCGCCCATGGGGCCCCTGTCTTTGTGCCGTAGCCACGGAGGGGCATGAGAGGGTTCTGGCCGCTGACACAGGCAGCAGGGGTCTCGGGTGATCTACACTGTGCACCTCTGCCATGGTGCGTGACGCAGGACCCGTGTCATCGAAGAGAAGCTTAAGGCAGGAACATGGAGTTCAGGGATGACGGGCCACTCCTGACAGCGCTTCCCAGGCACCTCCCATATGGGAGGCGCGGTTGGAAAATCCATGTGCATTGTTGGTCTTGTAGGGTAACGTTGGTATGCCCGCCATGTCATTTGATTCACCTTTGAAGCACCAGCAGTTAGTGCCTCTGTCAGACCTAATCTGTGTGGTAGGGCTCTGATGGAGAAAATCTCCGTAGAGCATTTATGAAACTAGATGCACTCAGTGTCTCTAATACTTCAATGTGTACAGTTAGACGACACACAGACAGGTGAACATTACTTCACCTTTTGCTGTTTGCTTGTCCTCTCACCGACGGCCGATAACCTCCATGGGCCAACACGCCCAAGCCGACGTGACGTGAACGGTGGGGCAGCTTGCAGCCTGTCTGCAGGCAGATCTGCCATCACGGATGCTCTTGCCACGCAGTCTCCTGCAGGTGACACATTGGGACAGAGTGCCTCTAATATATCTCTTTCGCCCACCAGCCACAGTCCAGCGTCCCTGATGGCCCTGTAAAACAGTCTGCCCTGGTGTTTTACTTGCCTGATAGTGGCGCATGGGCGAGAGCCAGCAGGTGGTGCTGAACTGGGATGATGAGGGGATTGGTGCATGGTCTCAAGGCCAGACTGGAGTGATGCGTCCGGCCCACTCTGAGATGTCCAGCTGTCAACCACTGGGCACAGCTTTGCAATGTTACTTGTTTTGGAATGCCTGACTTACCTGGAATGTTACTGAATCTACCAGGATATCTTCCAGCTGCATGTTCTTGACTGGGTAGTTTCTTTGCTTTTCCAGGTTCTCTGGCGTGATTGCTTCTTTTTTTTTTACAGGTATGCCATCCTCTCGTGCGTGTTGTCTTTGTCCGTTAGTCTGAAACACTGGGCTATGAATTGGTGGACCGCGATGTGTTCTTAACACAGAAGTCCACTTTGGAGAAACGTCGAAACGCTCAGCGCGCCTAAGCTTGGCGCATTTCAATGACTAGCGCTATGACCTGAGGTCTGATCTCAGAGTCGAATTCTGGGTCAACTAGGATCAAACAGTGACTGATGGATCAGCTGGAGGCTTACCAGAAGAAGGCGGGTCCGGTCAGCCGCTCGTGTCTCCCAATGATGCGCGCAGTAATGGATCTGGAGCCATGGTCGCTGCGTTGGAGCTCTGAGGGGACATACTTCCACCCGTTGGAGGTGACGTTGCTTCTGTCTGATGCGTTGACCCTGTTGCCATAAACATGTAAATCTTCTCTGCCTAATATTAATATAACCCAACACAACTTGCTGTCCAATAGAAAGTGACAGAGTTCATGCGAGTCCATGCTACTCACAACAGTCTCAGTTATCTCAACCGCAAGGACTGCAGCACAGAGTTCGAGTCTGGGGATTGTAGTCTCTTCACTGGTGCCAGCTTTGCTTGCCAAGCACAAATCCCACTGAGCGCTCATTTTCATCGTCACTCTGGAATAGGCAACGCCGCGATTGCTGCCGGTTGAAGTATCCGTGAAAACACACACAACTCTTCGTGCTTGCTGCAGAGGTGGAGAGAGATGTGTAGCAGCGGATCTGTATGTCTTGAGGCATTGAAGGGAGGACTTCATCTCATCCACTCCGCTTGAGTGTGTCCACAGTAATAGCTGCAACATTCCACTCCACTGCTTTCTATGGTCGTCAGCAACGATCTCCTTGTATAGTGACAGAGTAGAAAGTCGGCGGATCAAAGATGTTGCTTATGGTTGAGAGTACACCTCTGCGGTGAAAGGTTTGTCGCCTGCTGTAATTTGAAAGGTGAATGTGTCTGTGACTATGTTCCAGCTGATACCCAGGCTACGCTGCACAGGAGGTGTTATCCGTGGTAAAGTCCAGGTCTTTAATGCTGCTTGCAAGGTCTTCAGGAGGGGAATTCAGCCAACACAGCTGTAATTTGTTTGATGTGATCTTGCAAACCGGAGGTTGTTGTGAAGAAGAGCATTCCAGCCCTCTTCACCAGTTGATGGTCTCGGTCTCTGTTGCAAACGATTTCAGAGCATCGTCTTTCACATAAAAGTCTCTCTCGGCGAATGCTCTGACATCAGCGCTCAAATTCAGATTCTGAGCCACGTTCTCCTGAGGCAGCAGACAGCAGCAGCAGGAGACTGTGTTGCCAAACACACACACGCATTCTATAGTCTACAATGTCACTGTCCCATTTGTTGTCGCGGAACCATAGAAACCCTTGTAGAAGTCTCTGTGCTCCTGACTACAAAACAGTAAACGTGGTTGACATCTGCAGTCATGCAATTTTCTCTTTTCTAAACCTGATGAGGATGCCTGGCCAGGTCATTGCTCTGATTCCGGGCCTTGAGCAAGACACTGTTCAGTGAAACTCTCTTTCAGACTCGGAGCACTTGAACTCCAACACTGGCCTCGAATCTGTTCGTTTCTGGGATGGTAGATGCCGAAGGATGCAGCAACACAGCTTTCTTGTCCTCTGGAGGATGGGGCATTCTCTGTATGTTGACTGTCAATCATCTTTGCATGAACTGCATGTAATGTTCTTTCTGCTCGGCTTCTTCTAGTGCGGTAGACTGACTTGAGTCTTTTCATGCATAGGTCTCTGTTTGGCAGACGTTCTCGGGTCCGGTACTGTAAAGCACTCAGTTATGAGTGCTATTCTGATATACCTCAGTATCCATGATCCAGGAAGTTGAGATCATCGCATGGACTGGAGCAGGTTGGTGATCTTTGTCGGTACAGTGAAGACGGAGACTTAGGTGATCCTGCAAACAGAGAAGCAGTGAACAGCGGCTTGGTTGGAGATGGAGGACTATGAAGACTGGAGTGGCTGTGTGAGGGTCTTTCACACGCAGGCTAGGAGCAGGTGTGAGTGTGCTGGGGCGCTATCTCCAAGATACATGTTTTGAGGGGAAGTGACTGAGTAGGTGTGCCGTTGCAGCACACATCGCCGATCACCTGAAATGTAGGCCTGGCTTTTGTTTAATGGGCAATTCGGGCCATTGATCTGTTTTCTGATCTTGTGTATACTCAAAATGTCTCTCCTAGCAACAGCAGTATCTGGGCACTGGGGTCTAATGGAGGAATCACTGGCTAAGTATCTCAGATGAGGATGATGTAAAACTGCACTGGGAGTTGGGATTTGTGACCTGTTGCCCTGGAGTTTCATTGCATTCAATGAGGACGGGAAGAGGACGGAAATTTTCTATCCAGTGACTCAGCATGTAGCCACAAGCTCTACTTCAGAAGTTCTATACTGCCCGCACACGTTGAGGGTGTACGAAGATGGAGTGCTATTGTCGCTGGAATATCTCAAAGAATTCTGTACGTGCAAGGAATTTATTACTTTGCCTATCAATGATAGCATAAGCACCTAGTTGTTGCGCTCTGGCCTTGTGGTGACACTAACTAAGCATATTTTGGAGCAAACTCTAGCACTCATACCCTCTCCGCATACCCCAGTGCACTTGGAAGAGACCGTCTCTGGAGGCTGCTGGTCTCCTTTCTGCCTCCCTGCCGCTTCTCTGACGTAGGGATGTAAAGTGCTTGCCTTCATGGTGATGGACCCGATGAGGGCTTCTCACGGTGTTTGATGGGCTCTGACATTCTGCACATGTTATGGTTTTGTTGCCAGCTCTTGCAATATGTGTGGTTGAAGCACAACAGCTGCAGCATGGAATTGTTCTAGATATTGTTTACGGTCAGCTAGTGTTTGTCTCTAAAGCTCCCCTACATGCTCCTAATGAATGGGCTTGGATTGGGTACCGTTTGTGAGATCTAGAGCCGCTTCAGGCTCACTCTTCTGGCTGACTCGATTTACTTGAGTCTTGTGGACTGCAACAGACTGGTTGATTCTACCGTGATGTTTTGGTTTGTCCCTATTTGTGTGGCAGGCAGAAGTGGGCTATGACTCTGAAAACTGGGTTTGTTTCTTGTTTTTTAGCTTGTTCTGAATGAAACGACTGGCTCATCACTAATTGGGAAAAGAAATCTGATGGCTGTTGCTTTATCTGAGTCGAGACATCCACTTCTCCTGTAGATTATACGGAGCTTTTCTATGATTGGGGTCAGCCCCTAGCAGTGTCATGCCAGTCTCCGGAAGGAATCCATCCTGGTTGGCCGCGCATGTTCCTGTAGCAGGTCGGCCAAGTCACGAGCTTGGGGCCGGTTTCGTTGGACACTCCGGAAGCTTCAGTTCAAAAATAACGCGCCCTTCATTAGCTTCGCTACAAAGTGCTGCCATAGCACTCTTCAGCAATGCGCTGCCAGATAGCTCGGAGGCCACCCTGGGGTCCCTTGATGTAGGCTGCTCTTGAGCTCATAGTGGTTGTCTCTGGACGACTTTTACCGAGCGCCATTTAATCAGAAGGTCAGTCTTCTGCTACTGGATAAAGTTTATATTGTCGCGACATTGCAATGAAGTTTCTACTTGCAATTCTCTGCCTTATCGTCAAACTTCATCAGCCCTGTGAGAGCTATCTGGTTTCTAGAAGTGATGAAACTCGCCAGGTCAGCAGTTGAGGAGCTGTGTCCATCTTGAGCAGACGTGTGATGAAGGGAGGAGGTAGGGCGTGGAGCTGGGACTGGGTAGCCTGCTTTGTCTTTTCCTCTCTGCCATGCTTAGCAGTTGCTGGTTTGCCAGTGAGGGCTGTAATGCACAGACTAGCGGGTAACATGGATGGCTGCTGTGGCTGTAATGGTACCTGTGACGCGGTGGCAGCCGTCTTGGAGCTGGTGTCGGTCTCAGGGACTCTGCTGGTGGGTGTGACTATAGCTTTGCAAGATGTTGCTGGTTGCTGTACTGGAGTCTTATGGCTGGCTGCGTTGGAGGCGTGCAGGTGAAAGCGGATGGCTGTGCCGGCTGGGCGGAGTGCTATAGCATTTCTTGTTTTGTTTCTCTCTGCAGTGGCACGCTGTTTGCAGTGAATACCTTTAGTTCAGTTCTGACTCCGGTTCCCCGAGGCTGTTGTCATCTAATTCTGCTTGAAGAACTGCTGCTTCAGCTATTGCAGCTTCCCATTTCTTTTCTACACCGCAATGCCTCTAGATTCAGCTTTTTGCTTTGGCAGTTCGTGAGTTCTGCTTCAGCTTTCTGAGTTTCAGTGCCATTTCCTTTTCAGAATAGGCTGCTTTGGTTCTTGCTGCTTGAGCTCTGGCTTTAGCGGTTGCTAGCGCGCAGTGCTCTTTCTTGAACTGCATGTTGATCCGTGTTGAGATCGCGCACGAACAGAGCTTGATGCCAATAACTCTGATCACCTCCCATTCACCAAGCTTCTGCATCAGTCACACCAGTGGAAGTTGCATTTCGATCGTTCGAATCCATGTCTTATGGATCAGGAATCTGGGCAAGTCACATGCAGGCTTGTTTTCTCCTAGCAGTTGAAGTTCTGTCTTGCTTCTTCCCGACAGGCGAGGTATGCCGTTTTACTGTACTGGCCTCACTAAGCGTGTGCGTATTTAGCTATCCAGTGCGTATAAACAGCCAGGTGAGGTGAAGAAACATGTGATCAGTGCGGAAGAGATTCTCAATGAAACATCATCTTGAGCATCACATGAGAGTTCATACTGGAGAGAAGCCGCACTGGTGTGATCAGTGTGGGAAGAGTTTCAGTCAATCAACACACCTTAAAAAGTCACATGAGGATCCACACCGGAGTGAAGCCGTATGCATGTGATCAGTGCAGCAAAACATTTTTTGATACATCAGCCCTGAAGACACACCTGAGAGTTCATACGAAGGAGAAGCCATTTTCATGTTCTGTGTGTGGAAAGAGTTTTTCACATCATCAAAGTTTACATACACATGAGAAAATACACACTGGTGTGAGAGTACATGCTTTTGAGTGTGAGAAGACTTTTACTACAGCGAACTGTTTAAAAACTGCACCAGAGAATTCACACTGGAGAAAAACCTTACAAGTGTTCACACTGTGACAAGAGATTCAGTCAGTCAGCACACATCTGAAAAAACATGAGAAGATCCACACTGGAGAAAAACCTTACCAGTGTTCACACATGTACTGTGACAAGAGATTCAGTCAGTCATCACATCTGAAAAAACATGAGAGGATTCACACTGGAGAAAAACCTTACAAGTGTTCACACTGTGACAAGAGATTCAGTCAGTCATCAGATCACTTGAGAAAGACATGAGAGGATCTTTTAACACCTGAGAGAAGCATCGTTTTACACGTTCTTGATCAGTGTGGGAAGAGTTTCACTATTAAAAGTTTCACCTCAAGAGACACATGAAGATCCATGCAGTGGAGAAACCACATCACCACAGTCTGAAATAAGTAGTTCATCTTTATATGCTGAGCAAGAAAGTTAGTTTGTGACAGAACAATTTTTTGACTGCTTGGAAAGTTTCTCAAGTTTAAATGTCAGTTATTGTGACAATAAAATAACATGAACATGAAAAAGTCCTTGTGTCTTTCTTTCCTGTAAAAACACTGGAACTGAACTGGCTCTTGTCGACACTGAAAACCTCTCAAATCTCACAATACAATAATGATTATTATCTCATTACTCATTTGATCAACAGCTTATCTTTGTTGTCCATTTTATTTTTCTGCTAATAGAAATGCATCAGGAATGATTTCATAATTGTAGTCCTGAAAGCCATTTACTTTTGAGCTTTCCATGTTTTTAAATGCCTAATAAATGATATTTCCCTGCACACATGACTGACATTAAATGTGACCAATCACAGAAAGTAGGGACACAAGTCGGTTCTGGGGCATTTTGAGTTATTCTGAAAGTGTAGTCTCCAAGCTTTCTAACGATGTGTAACACATGGAAATCTGATAATATTTGGAGAAGTTGTGGCCATTTGAAGGTAGGCACTCAGAAAAGTTCAAAAGGGAGAAAACGGCCTCTAAAGATTGTGCAGTTGTCACCTGTTCTCACCTGCTGGAGTGACAACAGGGCTCATTTACATCTCATTTACATAAGCCATACCCCCTGTAAAGCTGCATGGTTGCATACCAACGACAGACGCAACAGGAAAAATCGGACCGCATACTATTAATAATAAAGGATAATGTGCACTGTAAATGTCAGTAATTTATCTTTTTTGACTTTTATAAAAATGATTTAGAGGCTGAAATATGTGAGCTTTATCTTTTTATGAAACCTTTTTTGTCAAAACTCAATTTGAACTTGTGCATTGTAGATAACATGTTGCAAGACACTCCTTTAAAATCTGGCCATCATTTTTAATGTTATTATTTTAATGTTTATGTAAACAAAAAGTACATATTGATGCTAATTTTATTTGTTATTTGCTGGTTTTCTACATAAAACTTGGTGAATTGATTTCATTGTGTAGCATTAGGACTTTTTGAACAGGATTCTGTGATAACCGTGATCATTTTGGTCACTATAATCATGAAATGAAATTTTCATCTCTAGTTATGATCAACTATGATAAACTAAAATCAACTATAATTATGTGTTTTATAGTTTAATATGGAAAGTACAATTTTCTATAAGAAAAAAAAATCTCCGATTCTGTTCTTTTCTCTGACATTTAAGGGTAAAATAGGCCTACTGGAGGATATTTTCATTAATTTCATGTTGTTGCTTATTATGATTTGAAGCATTAACAACATTGCATATTATGATTCACAGTATTAATTGTGTTACATATAATGATTTACAGTATTAATTGTGTTATTCATTGTGAAGTATCAGTAATTGAGTGTGTTGTTTATTATGAATTGAATTGCTATGGATCTTGCTTATTATGATTTGACTTACTTATGTGCTGATGATTGCAGTTGATATGTGCGGATGATTTTGCAGGTGTGAAGTGAAACTGAGGTTAGGCAGATGTGGTATAGGGTCAAACGGAGGTGAGACTGGGGGGTAGGGGATTTCTGAGAACCACATAGCCACTTCTAGGGAAACTGAGGTCGAATAAACAAAACTGTAAAAGAGTATGTCTTATGATATGGAAAAATGCCAGAGCTATACTTTCTTTGTGTATGTGTGGTTAACCTCTTGTTATAGAATGCAGCCTGGAGACTGATGACGCTATACACCCCAATTGGAGAAGATGGTACATGAGGAGAAGACGGAAGAACAAGAATATAAATATGCATGAAAAAGTTGTAAAGGCATTCTGGACTGCCCAGATGCTTGTCTTTGCTGTTCTGAATCCTGAGCTCAGATAACTTTTTTTACTCTCGCTATTATCCTTAATAAATTAATACTTTTAATTGATAATTCGACTCCTGAATTGTTGGACTTTTTCCCCAAGTTCAATGATCGCCAGGAGTCGAATGATCAATTTTACAAATTTTACCTTTACAACTTTTTCATGCATATTTATATGCTCTATCCTCTTCCACATTTGTCAGTCGTCATGTGTCGGGTCAGGGGTTGATCTTTCGCCTGTAAATCGATGCGTACGGCCGTCTGCCTGAAGCTAGATATTTTAGTTTACACGCATCGCTTTGCTTCAGAAGGCCTTTATTAACCCCCTGGATCCGTGTGGAAATCTTTTATGATGGATGGGTGCACTTTTTGGGCTTCAAAATCATGTCCCCCATTCACTGGCATTATAAAGCTTGGAAGAGCCAGGACATTATTTAATAAAACTCAGGTTGTACACGTCTGAAAGAAGAAAGTCCGTGATTTTTGCTCCGGCAATTATTCATTTACAGAGTAAGAACTAACTGTGCATTGTATTTTTATGAGAGTAGACACAAAATATTGATGGGATTTATTACTACAAGTAGCCTAATCTACAATCCTCTCATGGACTTCTTGTGGAAACCACAAACAGTCATTTCAGTTTTTAAATCAAAACAATGATGGAATGCATTCTATTGGTGACATCACAGCACTGGAGGCTTCAGAGGCTCTGTGTTCTTCTCCCTGAGAACTCACTCTTGACTCCTTGCCTTCGTAGATGCCATTTAGTGTCGGTATACAGTGTTTGATCAGTGTGCGGTTTTGAATCAGCTAAGAGTACGATTCCCTGTCAGCATCGGATTGTGAATCTGCATTTTCCTTGTTCAGCGTGCACTTTTATATCCGTCTTGATCTGTGTTCATTTCCAGATCGTTGAATTGCACATCACAGCTTTCTGATCTGTGTATGGTTTCAGATCATACGATTTTACTTGGTTGTAGGATTTTGGATCGGAAAATGTATAGCAGTAAATTCTGTGCGCTCGTGCCCCTGACATGTGTCAGTCCTGCTCTGACTGTGTGTGCCGCAGACCGGCCGAGACTGACGCCACAGCCACCACCTCAGAGGAGGGTAAGAAGCCCATCAATGTGTTTCATCAGTCATTATTAATATTTAGCCACACACACACACACACACACACACACACACACACACACACACACACACACACACACACACACACACATACACGTCATCAACTTGTCACACAAACATCAATAACAGCTTTAAGTTGTCAATGCTGGTAAATGACCATGGTATAAGCGGTATAAACTAAAATTGTTTATTGCACAGCTAGTGTTGAAGAATTCTCTTCTTGTAAAAATCACTTCTCAAAGGATCGTTGTTTTCAGAAAAGGGTTTAATCACACCGACCAAAGCAACAAAACCTGAGTGGCTTTTGCAAAAGTCCTCACGTCCCTTGGTTTGCCTAACATATATACTATAGCTCCCTTCCTAACATGGTAGTTGTTTTCCTGGCTCATTCCCAGTTCTTTTTCTGTCGTTCATACATCTTCTGTATGTCATTTTGAAGTAGGTTCTCAAAGTCAGCACACAGTTGAACATGGTAAACAGCAACAGGTGCCTCCGGGTTCGGACAGCTGGCAGCGAGTCCTCCCCATCATGGCGGACGGCAGCAGGCTCGCCTCAGGCAAATGGCAGCGACTCTGCTCCCTCACGGACGGCAGCAGCTTTGACAGTGTGTTCCACCTTCCTCCTGGGTTTAGCCCCAATGTAACAATGTTCAGGGAAGAAGGAGGCGGGACTGGCAAACCTTCAACATAATACTTTAATCATAAAGTCCAGGCCTGACAACAGTGAACTCTACATTATAGCACTACGTACATCGTTCTGATCAGGGGCGTATTACAGAAACTTTCTTTCCATCTTAGGTCTTAACTTAAGATATGATAAGTTAATTTAGGATTTTTCACAATTTCTCATTACAGAAGCAAATCTTAACTTGATTTAGGATTCTTATTCTATCTTACAAAGTCTCATCTTATCTGTAGTTGGGCAATCTTAAACCGCTCCATCGAGTTCGGTAATCAACCGTCAGGTCTGTTACCAAGCAACCAACAACACGCAAACTGCTTCTGAGGTAAACCTAAAATCAAAATGGAGAAACAACGGCGTGCTTTTAATTTCAGTGCGGCAGAGATTGAAATTTTGATAAGCTCCGTTGAAAAGTTAAAAGCTAAAACAAAAAAAAAAAACTTAAGGCGTTAGTCACTTGAAGAATAACCGGTAATGCTCTGTGACGGCTCGTTGACCTCTGTAATGTTGGTCGCAATTCATCAACTAACTGCAAACTCATGTGTCGTGGGAGTCTGTCATTATTTACGAGTATTTTATCATCAAAGCGCAGCACATCCTCTGGGTACTCCAAAAGTCAAGAAATAATCAATAAATGTATAAATAAATGTAACGCCAATCTCGAAAAAGGCTTTTTGTACTGTGATTTTTACCGTTGGATTTCAAAAGGTTTGACGTTAGGACACCAGTGGGGTTGTCCTAAAGTTAAGACAGCTTTTAGGATTTTTGTCGAACAAGGATGCTTCTGTAATACCCGCTTTCTATCCATAGTTAAGATAGGATTCTAGTTGAGATGTTTCTGTAATACGCCCCAGATGTTGTGATGTGCTCATCTGCAATACTTATCGGAAATGTTCCTGTCAGATGTTAAATATTTAGTAAGCATCTTTATCTTTAAGATGTATATGGTTTATGTAAATCCTCTTTGGAGATGTGCGTGTGTTAATGGAGCTCCCTGTTAGCTATACATTATAAAACAATCACAACTATACTATACTGTCTGTTGTCTTTACATCTTCAACAAGTTTCTGTGATTTTTAAGAACTTGTTTTCACGTAGGCCTCTTTCTATCGATGCTTATTTCAGTTTTGAGGTTTTAGCTTGTGAAGTTGATTTAGCGAAACCTTTGCTGTGTGCCCTGATTTACAGAACGCCAAAATCCAATACGGACTTTTTAACAGATTTCTCGATATTTTATCCAATTTGGCCACAAAAGCTGATGATATTCTGCTTCTAGACAATTTCAATGTACATGTTTGCTGCACACAAAAGCCATTTGTAAAAGAGTTTAATCAACTTTTAGACTCTTTCAACTTTACACAATTTATTTCCGGTCCTACACATATGCAGGGCCACACACTTGACCTTGTTATGACCTCAGGTCTTCCCATAGCAAACACTGATATTCGGGCCGCTGGCCTTTTCTGATCACCTGCCAATATTATTTGATTCTCCTATTGCGGTTTTAAAATCTAAACGCAGGCCTACTTACCAGTCTAGAGTTATAAACTCTTCTACCGCTGCAGTTTATAAACGGGTTTACAGAACTCCCAGCGGGTGTCACGACACAATATTCTGATGTTGATGATTTGGTTGATAGTTTTAACACATCATGTATGGGGATTTTAAATGAAATTTCCCCCTCAAAGTCAGGAAATCCAGGAAACAGCCTTGGATTACTAGAGAAGTTTGTGCTGTAAGGAGGGAGTGTAGAAGGGCAGAAAGAAAATGGAGAAAGGACAAATTACAAGTCTCTTCTTAGCATTACTAAAATAAATGTTATTTCTGTTATCAACACAGATTCCTTACAGACAAGTTCTGTTCCATCTTGTTTTAAACATGCAGTGGTTCATCCTCTGCTTAAAAAGCATGTCTGGATCTATCTGATCTTAATAATTACAGACCTATTTCAAAATCGCCGTTCTTATCGAAAGTATTGGAGAAAGCGGTTTTAAATCAGTTATCCCTTTACTCAATTGTGAATAATATATTGGATCCTTTTCAGTCTGGTTTTAGATCCAAGTGTAGTGAACTAGTGAATTGGCCTTGTTAAGAGTGGTAAACGACTTATTATTCGTGGATTCAGGAAATTGTGTTGGTGTTGTTGGATTTAATGCGGCATTTCATACAGTGGATCACTGCATTCTTTTAAACAGGTTAAAAACTGAGGTTGGCATCTGTGACTCAGCATTTGAGTGGTTTGAGTCCTATTTCACTGAGAGGAGTTTCTCTGTGGAGATAGGTCAGTTTCATTCATCGCCTGCTTCTGTCACGGGTGGGGTGCCGCAGGGCTCCATTTTGGGCCCGGTTTTATTTTCTTTATATATGCTCCCTCTTCGTTACATTTTTGAATCTTGCAAGGTTCCATACCACATCTAAGCGGATGATACCGGGATCAAAGTCCTTATCGGATTTGTTAGCCTGTATAAATGACCTTAAAAGTTGGATGGGTGATAGTTGAAAGAAAATAAGACAGGCTCCCCATTTGGTAGATGGTCTGACCTCTAGTATAGGACCTCTACAAGCAAACATCCGCACTCATGTAAAGAACCTGGGTGGTGTTGTTGATTCAGAGTTAAAATATGACAAGCAAATAAACTCTGTTGTCAGAGCCAGTTTTTTCCAACTTAGGGGTTTTTACGGAAATCTTTTCTATTGTTTAGAGACCTAGAGACAGTCATTCATGCCTTTATTTCAACAAGGCTTGATTATTGCAAAGCTCTATATGCTGGTATTAACCAGTTTTCCCTATCATTCTTGCAACTCGTTCAAAATGCTGCAGCTCGTTTCTTAATGGGGACGAAAAAGCGTGAGCATATCACTCCTATTTTTCAACATTTACATTAGCTACCTGTCAAATACAGAATCGAGATATTATATTATATATATATAAAATAACCACCTGCTGGTTCAAACTCATTTTTGTCATACTACTCACTAATATTGTTCTATAATTCATATTTAGACATTATAAAATCACTATTATAACATTTAGACAAATTCATCACTTTATTTGTATTGAAGTATTGGCATTGACAATTGTGCCACATTAGGCATAATGTGAAACCTGAAGGAGACTTGCAGTAAACATTTTGTTACACATCATATATTTCAGATATCTGTATCCACAACAAAATGTTCTGATTCTCACTCTGTCAGTCTCAGTGCAGCAGTGGTCAAAAATGCTTGAGATATCTAAGAGACAAGATTTACTGTCCACAGAAACAGAGCAGCGCGCTTCATAACGCCTGAATAACGCAAGGAAGATATGAACATGCCGAGACAATACAGCAATATTAGCCTATGTCCTGTTTTAGGAAAGTGTCTTTCCTAAGTGACAGATACTATAACCACTAGAAAGGCACCATGTATGGACTCATTTTATGGATGGGATGAACTTGGGATGTTCACCTGCCCCTAAGCAAATAGGCCTTGAGGACTGGTGAAAGGCCTCTCTTATAATCTAAACTCTGATGTGAACCTCAAGGTTGGCTTTGTTTCTGCAAGTCTTTTCAGTGATGCCACATGAAATAATTCTCTCCGGCACGAGTTATTACATGAATCCTAAAGGCCAAAGTATACTTCACTGTTTATGTGTACGTGAGGGTCAGTGTAATTCAGTCATCAGAAGAGTATGCACATACTGTACTTTTTTGTAATTACTGTTACACATTGTTTTTGTAACATGCGCTTTTATTTTTGTGTTGCAGTAATTAGTTTATCCACAAGGTGGCAACTGTGCTCTAGGGCGTTGATTACACTTGCCAGAATGCAGGCAAATGTAAGGCCCGCCCAAGAGTCCCAATTAAGGCTTATGATTAGTGGGTGAAGAGGCAAAGTAATTTAATTCCAATTTAGTTTTATCATGACCTTGAATTTAGGTTAGAATGCCAATTCATTAATGACCATTTATCTAGACATCTGATTATTCTATTTAACTCTTTACTCTTATTGAACTTCAGTTTTCAAAGTCGCACGAGGTCCTCGCACAGGCCGTTCTGCGGGCCCACGATCGCAAACTTGTCACCATGCTCACTCACTCTTAAAAGTATTTTATTTAGTCCCCATAGATTTGTGTACACTTGAATAAAGCAACGTTACCTCTAGTCAGAGGTCATGACCACTACTTCAGATATAAGCTGCCCAATACTTTCTCTAATTGTAGTTTTGGTATGGTCATGCCATGGTTTCCCATGTACTTTACATTAAACAGAGGTAAGGCTCACCCTATTTAGGTTGGCCAATCAACATTATTGTTGTCTTAGACTGTGAACTAAGGCCAAGCGTTAGGCAACCAAAGCGCCTGAAGAGCTCAGTTAAGCGGGCCCCAATGCCCCACTCAAAACTGGGCTATAGTCATCACTAACCTGACACAGACTTGCGGTAACAATGGATACAACGTAATCTATTAAAGTCAATCATTTCAGAGTAAGTCGGAATGAAATTAAATGTAACAATTTATTATTAGTCAGGTAAATGTATAATGCCAATTACATAATCAATTCAAAGATAGTCCATACATAACATCAAATGCTCTGAAGTAAAGAGTAAAAGATGCATATCTGACATCTGAAAATTACATGAAAAATGCTTACGGGCTTGATCTGGTTACAGAATCACGCTCTGAAGTTTCTGCAACATCTCCTTAAATACAAGACCAAAGGTAGAAAACTCTTTCAAATGTAAACATGAGTTCACAATGGGAATTTGCATTAATCAAGTCCTACAGACCTGTATTGACGACAGGAGGTAAAGACCAATTGGCCCAAGACATGCAGACCATAATAAGCTAAATATCTCTAAACTCTTAAAACCTTTATTACCTTTTGGTTTACGTCTGTGGGGATGAGACCTTCGCACTGAGACATTTCAAATGATACCACACATGTACTGTATAGTACTTGTTAGTACTTGTTCACATTAAAACATAGATTTTGGGTGAATTTCACAGTAAGAGCACAGTAAGAGTCGGGGGTCAATAGAGATTAGGATGACACTGAGACGAGATTTGCTAATTTCGTAAGAGACAGTTCAGATGTTCAGTTCTTAAGGTTTCTCCAGTCTTTCACAATCTCTCGTCTGTGTAGCCCTCCATTGTAGCTCGTGCAAGTACCCTAATTTTTACACCTCTAGCATTAAAGAACACAAAGATATTTACATGGTTTGTAACACATGGTGAGAGATAGCTCAAAACTGCACAGAATGCCTATGTGCGCATAGGAGTCAAAAGAAGTATAGTTTGCAATGCTGTGTTTGACTGTGCACATACACGTAAAATAACAGAGTATACTTTCGGATTAAGGGTTTTCTGTCTGAAACTCATTCCACACTACTGACATATAAACCAGTTCTCTCATATGGTGCTTAAAGGTGACTTTATATCTGAAACTCTCTCCACAGAGATCACAAATGAACGGCTTCACTCCAGTGTGAGTTCTCATGTGGGAATCAAGACTTCCTTTTCTGTTGAAACTTTTTCCACTTTGTTGGCAGGGGTAAGGCTTCTCTCCAGTGTGAATTCTTAAGTGGCCTTTAAAGTGTCCTTTATGACTGAAACTCTCTCCACACTGAGGGCACGTGTAGGGTTTCTCTCCAGTGTGAACTCTCATGTGGACTTTAAGGTTAAAGAGCCAGTTCAGTTCCAGTGTTTTTACAGGAAAGAAAGACACAAGGACTTTTTCATGTTCATGTTATTTTATTGTCACAATAACTGACATTTAATGTTCTGATGTATACATATATTTTATGACAATATGATTTGAACAGGCACTGCTGTAATGCTCAGACTGATGTCTTTCTGTACCCTGATGTGTTTTTCATACAGTCCCGACTCAAGCTAATGTCTCACGCGCCTCTTCCACGACTGGAGCCATGTTTATCCACTGGATTTCTGTCTGAAAACCTTTCATCGTCATGCAGAAGCTCAAATCATCATCTTGGCGTCGGCATGTCCTTAAGATAAGTCAAGGAATCAAGTCTTTGTAAAAGGATGTATTTTCTTCATTGCCTTGAATGGAAGGTGGAAGTCCAGGTACTGTTAAAAGATCGGCCAAATCATCTGATTCACACAAGAAGATCTGGCAGAAGAGGAATTAAAACATCTAAAACCAAGTGAAAACACTAAATCCAGAGTATGACCCTTCTGATGTGTAGGGCTGGGTATAGAGCTCCATACTTTTTAGGCATTGACCGAATTGCCTCGATAACATTGAGTATCAAATTTCGATACCTAAGGGGTTAAGTAGTCAATCCTCCATGTGAGGAAGATTTGTGTACAGTATGTGGTGTGAAAGCCACTGAAGACTTAACGTCTCATAATAACGGCTCCATGTCTCGTAATAATGAGACACTTTCTTGTTATGATGAGAAACTTTCCAAGCAGTCAAAAAATTGTTCTGTCACAAACTAACTTTCTTGCTCAGCATATAAAGATGAACTACTTATTTCAGACTGTGGTGATGTGGTTTCTCCACTGCATGGATCCTCATGTGTCTCTTGAGGTAACTTTTAATAGTGAAACTCTTCCCACACTGATCACACGTGTGCGGCTTCTCTCAGGTGTGGAGCCGCTCGTGTTTTTTCAGATGTGCTGACTGACTGAATCTCTTTTCACAGTGTGAACACTTGTAAGGTTTTTCTCCAGTGTGAATTCTCTGGTGCAGTTTTAAATGGTTTGCTGTAGTAAAAGTCTTCTCACACTCAAAGCACATGTACTCTCTCACACCAGTGTGTATTTTCTCATGTGTATGTAAACTTTGCTGACGTGAAAAACTCTTTCCACACACAGAACATGAATATGGCTTCTCCTTCGTATGAACTCTCAGGTGTGACTTCAGGGCTGATGTATCAAAAAATGTTTTGCTGCACTGATCACATACATATGGCTTCACTCCGATGTGGATCCTCATGTGACTTTTAAGGTGTGTTGATTGACTGAAACCCTTCCCGCACTGATCACATGTGAACGGCTTCTCTCCGGTGTGGATTCTCATGTGATCATTAAGGGTTGATGATCGTGTGAAACTCTTCCCACACTGAGCGCAGGTGAAAGATTTCTTGGCTCTTCTTTTCTTTATAAATGTCTCTTTAGTCTTTGAGCGACTCAAAGGTTTTTCTGCAGGTTTGACATGATGTTCCTCCTCCATTTCACTCAGTTCTTCACTCTCCTCGTTCTCTTCCATCAGGTCTGAAATCAAAGAAAAACTGTTTAATCGCATTTCAGTACATCAAAGTAAATAAAAGAGAGAAATATGAAGTGAAAGGACATAAAACGTTCATTTGTTTGATGCATTGTTATTGCATGAATTAGGTACATTGATCTACCAGCTAATATTTAAAACATAAATTAGGCACAGATCTAGTTTCTGTAGAGAAAGAATGACACAATTATCAGCTTTTAAGCTTCAAACTGATTCAGTGTGGTTATATTTTGTCATCTCAATTTGTTGCAAGTGAAAATTATTTAGTGTAGGCCTATTTATTTATTCAGTTTTTCAAGATTCAAGAGTTTTATTTGTCACATACACAGTTATATACAGAATATACAACCGGCAGTGAAATGTAAACGTTTTTCTCTGTTGTCAGAAACGCTGCAGGTGCGCAAACATTATATAATGTGTGAATCCAGGTTCTGTTGCTGATCTGTTCTGTATGCATGTTAAAATAATCGGGAAAATTAACCGAAATAAGCATCCCTAGAACAAACAAGTCCCATCAATGGAGGACCCACCTCAGAACTTAAAGGGACTTAAAGGATCTGCAGTTAACATCTTGATGCCAGATCCATTATGACCATGTTTCAAGTATTGTGTTGGTCCCCCTTTAGCTGCCAGAACAGCCCTGACCCATCGAGGCATGGACTCCACTGGACCCCTGAAGGTGTGCTGAGGTATCTGACGGAAGGCGCCAAGGCAGACATGAAGCTGAGCAACCTCTACACTCTGGTACTGCTACACACTAGGGGTGTAATGTTTCTTGTGTAGTGTTTGGCTTTTAAACAGAACTGCTTTTTTATTTGACGTAAGTATATCACACCAAAGATGCTTTTTCATTGTGTTCAATGGTTTGAGTGTTCAATGGTTGGAGTCTAATATATTATTAGTTGGTCAGTTGTTGAATTCTGATGGTCAGCTTTTGAGATTTACTGAACTATGAATTAAATGTAAGTGTCATATTTCTGTGAAAGAATATTGTACTGTCATGAATTCATCTCTATTCATCAGTCAGAGCGATAGTTAATTGACCTACGTTACCTGATTAGATGAAAACACTCAAAACTAACACTACAGATTAATATAATAATGCATATTATACTAGGGTGCCCGCTTTTCCGGGACAGTCCCGGTTTTTGGTGTTCTGTCCCTGTTTTACAGCTCGTTCAAAACAACCCGCAGATACTTACAAAAAAGCGCCCAACCAACATACACCAGCAGATGGTTATAGGAGCAATCGTGCAGTGATTATTTCAGATACGCTGACTCTACTTCATGAAGAGCGTAACCGAGAGCAGAGCGCCATTATCATCAAATATCAAAAGAGACATTGCTATCGCTTTTCAAGGTAGTGACGTACTAACTGTTCATGTTAAATTAAAGTGCTTTATAACAGAGCCTCGACAGGGTGCGGGATTGATCTGACCCCAAACACACACACACACACACACACACACACACACACACACACACACACACACACACACACACACACACACACCTGAACTATAAAAAACCGAAACATAATGTGTATTAACACTTAACAAATGCTTAAAATAAGCCTAACATGCAAAATGACAAGACCAATTAAAGATAAGTTATTTTCCAAACAAAACATTTAAAGTAAAAAAAAGTCGGCTAATTTATACAGTATAAACTTTAAGTATCAAAAACAATTATATTTGTTAAATAGTTTTATTCAACATATATTTGTTGTTTTATTTTTGTAATGTGTTTAATTCACGTAGGCTATTGTTTTGAACCGCTTGTGATTTACAAAGGTTACTATTAACGGTTTTCATTGTTTGTGTTTTATTTGTTTTGTTTTTTGCGGGTGCTGTGAATTATATTAAAACCAGACCAACAGTCTTAATATCAAACTAAATCATCATAATTATTAATGTTAATAATAATATAGGGAGCCCACAACAACAACAAAAAACATTCGCCCGTTTTATAATTAATAGATAATAAAATGAGATTTTTAGTGATATTGACCACACAAATAGGATGTCCCCGGTTTCCATTTCAGAAATCTGGTCACCTTATATTATACAGACCCTTAATATATTAGTCAGTTTAGCTATTTAATGATTTGTAGAAATAGAGATAGAAGTACATAGAAGCGCTTCAAATCACTGAATCATTTGTTGTGAATTAGTCGGTTCAATTGACTCGGAGAGTCTAAAGCTCCGGTTCTCTCGTCACTCTCCAGAGACTGAACTCATGTTTGAACTGATTCACGATAAAGAGCGAAATGAGACGCTCCTTCTGTTCCTCATGAGTTTATGATGTTATTTTACTCACACAACGCTGATAAATGTTAGATAAAGCAATGCAGCGTTACATTTAATAACACACCATTCATTCTACGCCGCTTTAAACACTTAAAACAAACCTTTCTTCAGTCGAATCACAACAGATGCAGGAGCGGCGCGGCCTTATGACGTCACACCACCACACCAAAATAAAAGTCCTGTTCACTGACGTGTGTAAAATCACAAAAGTGCACAGAAATATACATAGAAAAAATATTTTAAAAATCAGATTTGAATGTATTATTGCAATTCATTTAATAACACAATAGTAAGTTAATAATAGTTTAAATTAACAGTTAATGTAGCAAATACATAGTAATAAAAACAAAGCAAAACCTTTTTATTTTTTATTTTAAAAACTTTATCATAAGATTTATAGCAACAACTCGTAATAATAATACAATTTGGTTGTAACAGTGGAAATTAAATGGCTACATTATGAGACACAATTGCTCTACTCCTCCAAAATGGACAAACATGCATATTTGAACATGCATGTTAAAAAATATTTTTATAAAAAAAAAACCCTACTCAATCAAAATAAATCTATTATGACTAATGAAAAGTGAAGACAAATGAAAAGTGTTGCGGCATTACAGATGCTCACGTGGTGTGCAAGATGACTTTTATACGTCTCTGTTGAGCTCACGATGGAATAGCCAATCAGATGAGTTTAGATTAGTCACAGGTGAATTAAAACTTTTCAGCCCACGAACCCAAAAATAACGGAGCCACACCGCAAAAAAATGCTTTTCTTACTTAGTCTTTTGTCTTGTTTCCAGTCCAAATATCTAAAAATTATTACATTTAAGAAGCATTTACTAAACAAGCAATTACATTACAGTAAGCATGTATAATCTTGTTTGAATTAAGATTATTTTGCTAATTTTAAGCAAAAACTCACTTAATTCTGAGTTATTTTGCCCCAAAGCAAGATAATAACGTTTGCTTGTCTAGTAAATGCTTCTAGTTTTAAGAATTGTTAGATGTTTGGACTGGAAACAAGACAAAAATTGTCACGGTTCGCTAATTCATTGTCTCCTAGCATTGCCTGTGCATGCATGCGAGGTGTATGTGGGAGGCGTGGTCACTGATCACTGCCACCATCATTATCACCCACACCTGATCCATATCCCATCTGCCTATTTAGTCACCTCTCTCCCCACCGTTGTTTGTCGAGTCGTTGTCTTCCATGTGCTCCTCGTCAGTGATCTACGTTCCTGTGTCCGCGTTCCTGTGTCCGCGTTCCTGTGTCCAGCGTTCCTGTGTCCGCGTTCCTGTGTCCAGCGTTCCTGTGTCCGCGTTCCTGTGTCCGCGTTCGCCTGTGTCCGCGTTCCTGTGTCCGCGTTCCTGTGTCCGCGTTCCTGTGTCCGCGTTCCTGTGTCCCAGTGTCAGCGTGTCTCGGACTCGACCAACAGATTTCATGGATTCAGCGAATGTTCCCGAATGGCGAGAGTTTGTCTCTAACAACATGGCGCGCCTGGACAGACAGGAAGAGCAGATGCTGGCCACCGGGCGCGCCCGTTCAAACACTGGCGGCGCAGATGTCCGAGCTCACCAGCAGATTCCAACAGCTGCCTGTCCCCGCTGCGCCAGCCCCGCCGCCGGTTCCCCCCACCATCAGCCGTCCTGCAGGGCAGTCCGAACCCCATCTACCACCACCGGAACGGTATGCCGGAGAACCGGATTTTTGCAGAGCCTTCATCACAAAGTGCTCTGTCTTCTTCTCACTACAACCACAAACCTATGCCACCGAACAAGCCAGGGTGGCCCTTGTCATCACACTGCTCTCAGGACGTGCAGCGAAATGGGGAACGGCGGTGTGGTGGGAGAATCAAGACCCGTGCTGCTCCTCGTTCCAGGCCTTCTCGGAGGAAATGAAGAGGATGTTCGATCGGTCTGCGGCGTCGCCCGCGAGGCAGTCCGGAGGTTATCCGACCTCAAGCAGGGAGACCGGTCGGTCTCCGAGTACTCCATTGAGTTTCGTACGCTCGCGGCCGACTGCAAATGGAACGAGGAGGCGCAGTGGGACAGGTTCCTGCATGGGTTGGCTGACCGTGTCCAACGTGGAAATATACACCCTGGATCTACCCCACGCCTCAACGGCCTCATTGAGTCAGTCTCATCACCGCAGGTAACCACAGAGAAACCATAGATTTTTTCATCACGGACTCTCCAACGGTTCCCATCGCCTCGGTCATCCCTGGTTGATCAAGCACAACCCCAGGGTTGACTGGGGACACAATAACATATTGAATTGGAGTGATCAGTACCATGCCTCTTGTCTTGTGTCTGCACGCTCGCTTGTGTCTAGTTCTGTGTTGCAGGAGGAGCCAATGAATTTGCTTAACGTGCCCCCGGAGTACCTCGACCTGAAGGAAGTGTTCAGTAAGTCTCGAGCTGCTTCTCTTCCTCCGCACCGTCCCTACGACTGTGCTATAGATATCCTGCCAGGTATGTCTCCGCCCAAAGGGCAAGTTATACTCGCTTTCCATTCCTGAAAAGGAGGCCATGGAGAAATATATTTCTGATTCTTTGGCCACCGGGTTCATCCGCCCCTCTTCTCCAGCGGGGGCGGGATTCTTTTTTGTGGGGAAGAAGGATGGGTCTCTGCGACCTTGTATTGACTAATGAGGGTTGAACAACATCACGGTAAAGAATACCTATCCTCTGCCGTTGATGTCTTCAGCCTTCGAGAGGTTGCAGGGAGCATCTATCTTCACGAAATTGGATTTAAGGAATGCTTATCATTTGGTCCGCATAAGAGAGGGGATGAATGGAAGACAGCATTTAATACCTCCAGGGCCACTTTGAATACTTGGTCATGCCTTTTGACATGTCCCAGGAACATGTCCAACACGTCCGCCGAGTACTCCAACGGTTACTACAGAATGGGCTTTTTGTCAAGGCGGAGAAATGCGTTTTTCATGCACAGCCTATTCCTTTCTAGGGTATATCATCTCGCCGGAGGGAGTGTGCATGGATCCCGACAAGGTTAAGGCTGTGATTAGAGTGGCCAACCCCGACTCTCGCAAGGCCCTTTTGAGATTCCTGGGGTTCGCCAACTTCTATCGACGTTTCATCCGCAACTTCAGCCAACTAGCCGCTCCTCTGACGGCCTTGACCTCCCCCAGAACTACGTTCAGGTGGTGCAACGCCGCCAAAGCGGCGTTCTCCAAACTAAAAAGCCGCTTCGTTTCGGCTCCCATTCTGATTGCCCCTGATCCCACACGTCAGTTCGTGGTGGAGGTCGACGCATCAGAGGTGGGGGTAGGTGCGGTTCTTTCCCAGCGTTCTCCCTCAGATGATAAGATGCACCCTTGCGCTGCTTTTTCACATCGTCTGTCCCCAGCGGAACGTAATTATGATATTGGTAACCGGGAGCTGTTGGCAGTCAAGCTAGCGTTGGAAGAGTGGCGTCACTGGTTAGAGGGGTCAGGGGTGCCTTTTCTAGTTTGGACCGACCACAAGAACTTAGAGTACATTAGAACAGCCAAAAGACTCAACTCCAGGCAGGCTCGGTGGGCCCTTTTTTCGGACGCTTTGACTTTTTACTATCGTATCGCCGGGTTCCAAAGACATCAAACCGATGCCTTATCTCGCATTTTTGATCTTTCCGAGCGCCCGCCTACTCCCGAGTGCATTTTTCCTGAGAAACTCATTGTTTCCACACTGTATGGGAGATCAAGCGAAGGTCAAGTCGGCCTTAGAAGGGTAACGCCCGCCCGGGGTCCACCAGGTCATGTAATGCCAACCAAGTTCACAATGCCATCTAGAGTTCACCATGTCAGACCCTTGCAGATTCACCAGAGCTGTGTTGTAAAACATCGCAAAACATCTTTAGAACATGTTTTACAGCTTTTGACGCTTTACTGATTCTACATCCCGACCACACATCCTTTCTCGTTATCCAAAGCAGCATGATACAAAGTATTTACATTCTGTACGATGTTGTAAAAGTTTAGACGTTCAGCTGTCTGTGTGTGTGTGGTGTGGGGTGATTGTGCTAGGGTCAGATGCTTGAAAGATCAAAGAATGAGTAAATAACTAAATTACATTTAAAAACAGTATTTGGTTTAATTCTTTACCAAAGTTTAAATCTACACCCTGGCGTGTCTCTTTTGCGTGGGCCTACATTTCCTTCGGTTGGGGATACAGCTATACACACCAGGTCTATCCTCATTTCAAACGCTTGCCGTCTCAAACAGAACAGATTAAGCTATTTGATGTTAAATGTTAAAAACTGCTCGTTGGACATAAGTAAACTACTGTTGCAAGTGATCTGTCTACGCATTGTAATGGTCACTTACGGTAATTCGAGGGTGCGATGACAGCGCGCATGTATACGTGAGGGTGTGTCTGTGAAAGATGCGAAAGGTGAGCAATAGAGGGAACTTTTCTCTTTTATTTTTTCTGTTTATATTTGTGACCTGAGTTGAATGTTTACTTTTTCTTACTCAAACCCCATGTATACGACGAGTGTGTGACGGGCGCTTAAGTCATTTTATTAAACCCGGAAAACACGGCAGATCGTCTCTCGTGGATCTTTTCATCCGGTACCTTTTCTCTCTGGGCAACGGAACATTTCACCTGTGCGTTACAGCTTGTTTGAAACAGTGTTTCAGAAACACATTTGACCTCTTCTGAAATTGTTTACATCATGTGAAACATTGTACCCTGTCTTGACTTGTTTGCTTTTAGCACTTTTTAATTGTGTTTAATGGGGAACCACTCTTCAAATGTAAACCCTCAAAAGTTTCACATTTAAAACCTTTCATTTACCTAACATTTTACAATACCTGAACTATGCCTGAACTTTTTTAACAATCTGCATCACTTTAAAGTTTTAAAGTTGTATGTGAAAGTGTTACATGTGTGTGTGGAAAACTTTCTTCAAATGTATGTAATCAATAAAAACGTTATTTAATAAAAATACCCCTTGATCGCATGGTTTACCACCCAATGTATAGGAAAATATTTTTTTTATAAAAACAACCTGCCTGAATCCAGCGTTTAATCTCAAAAACTATTCACATTTTATCATTTTAAAGCATATAGTTTTATACTGTTTCAGAAACACATTTGACACACATTAACCCATTAAAGTTAGGCTATATGTGAAAATGTTACACGATGTGTGAAAAACTCTTCAAATGTAAGAAACTTTCTTTTAATAAAAATACCCCCTTGACTGCAATGTTTACTACCCCCATTTCACTTTTTTAAAGTTTAATGCGCATTGTTTTTAAGTTACTTTTTTTTTTTCAAAACACATTTGAAGTAAAACATTTACAAACACAGCATAAATTCATCCATTGGAAGGGGATGGATGTGGTATCAAAGACTGAATAATCAATTAGCTAATAAACTAAAAATTGTTAAAAACTTTGTTAAAGCTACTATTATTTTATAAATGTTATTTTATTTAATTATTTTACCAACATTTAAATCTATCTGTGTGTGTGTGTGTGTGACTTGGAAACAATTAGTTTTGAAAGAGCTAAGAGTGAATAACTAAATGAACTAGCCTACTATGAACTAAACCAAAATGTTAAAACGTATATTATTTATAAATGTAATTTTGTTTAATAATTTTACCGTTATTTAAATCTTCATCTCTGTATGAACTGGGCACATTCTTCTGCTCTGAGGGGTGTGTTAGGGCGGAGACTCATGGGGCTTTACGCATGTCCCCAGACATCATTAGTGATTAGCCATCAGGAGAGAGAGGTCGTGGTTTGCTTCACCCTGTAAGAAACATTTGTTTTTTGTTTTTTTGATCTACGTGTGTGTGTGTGTGTGTGACTTGAAACAATTAGTTTTGAAAGAGCTAAGAGTGAAATAAACTATGATGAACTAAACAAAAATTTTAAAAACATATTATTTATAAATGTCATTTTGTTTAATTATTTTACCGTTATTTAAATCTTCATCTCTGTATGAACTGGGCGCATTCTTCTGCTCTGAGGGGTGTGTTAGGGCGGAGACTGGGGTGGGCTTTACGCACGTCCCCAGACATCATTAGTGATTAGCCATCAGGAGAGAGAGGTCGCTTTGCTTCACCTGTGCAAATTCACCATGCACAACGCCTGTGTGTGTGTGTGTGTGTGTGTGTGTGTGACTTGAAACAATTAGTTTTGAAAGAGCTAAGAGTGAAATAAACTATGATGAACTAAACAAAAATTGTTAAAAACATATATTATTTATAAATGTCATTTTGTTGAATTATTTTACCATTATTTAAATCTTCATCTCTGTATGAACTGGGTGCATTCTTCTGCTCCGAGGCGTGTTAGGGGCGGAGACTGGGAGGCGGCTTGACGCGACGTCCCCAGACATCATTAGTGATTAGCCATCAGGAGAGAGGTCGTGTTTGCTTCATCCTGCGTAAGAAACATTGTTTTTTTGTTTTGTTTTTGTCTAAACTAAATAAACATTTAGCAGAAAATTGTGATGTGAAAAACTTAATATTATTTGTTTTGCTTTTATTTATTTTATTTTTATTTTATTATTGTATCCATTGTTCTGCATTGAGGTAAAAGTGTTAGGGGCGGAGACTGGGGGTGGCTTCACACAAGCTGCCCAGAGCTCATTCCGCTTTTCCGTCATTGAGGAGAGAGGGCGTTTTTGCATCAGACTGCATCAGACGGGGATAATAAAACAGATGGCCAAAACAGGTGTCCGGAACAGGTGTCCAGTCCGGTGGGAGGGGTGGGAGGAGGGGTGAGGAATTTTTATGACAGTCATCAATCAATCAAATTTGACACAGTCGCCTATATTCTCTCTCACTGTGCGCGTGTGATGTCACAGGCCTCATGACGTCACAGTGCTACATTCCCGGCTCCGCGTCAGTATAACAGTCAGTTCAGCGAGAATCAGAGCAGCAGCGAAGACTTTCACGAGCAGCCAAACGCTGGAAATCTGTTTGTACCGCTTCACTGTGAACACCAGAGCACTGTCTCTACTGCAGCAGCTGTGGAGAACAGCTCCACAGGTGAATATAGCTCATATTCAGAACAAAAATGTTGAAAAGTGTTTTCATTTTCTACATATTAATTTCACACAGAAGGTTTCAAACACAAGACATATATAGCCACACATGGCCAAAAGTCACAATATGTGCTATTAATGACCTGAATAAAACCATAAAATGATGTTAAAACATGTTACATTAGGGGAGATGAAAACATTAAACTTGGTCAAAGTATTTCATTCACAAATGTATTTGGCCAAACAGGCAAACTACAGCTCAGCAATATAGGTTTTATTTTACTATGCAAAAAAAGCATAACAAAAAAATTACATTGACTACAGTTTAAAGAGTTATTAATAATTCATTGGTATTTCTCTTGTATTTGATTAGTGCTCATTCTTTGCACACATATTTCCTTTATGCGTTATAGCAAATGAAACAATTAAAACCATTTACACTCTCCAAGCACACATCACTTCTGGCCACTACTGCATGTGTGTAGATCTTTATATTCATAATTACAAATGAAATATTATATGTGATCCGTGCTGGCACAAGGAGTCGGGATGCGCACAAAATAATTTCGAGAGCTACAGGCAAAACAAGTGAAAAATTGTTTCCGATTTTGAGGTTTTCTACAAAATAAGTTCATTAAGCCCTCGCCTAGCTTGATCCCAATGCTCCAAATAACAGTTCAACATCTAAAAGTGTCTTTATTTGAACGTTTTCTGAGAGGAGAACCTTTCCTTTGTCCATGAAAAACTGTTTTTCTCTGCTAGTTCAGAAAACCTTCAGAAAACTTTTTAACTCGCTTTTTCTCAAAACTGACTTTGCTGACTCTGTCCACTTCAAACAGGTGTAGCTCCGCCATTTTCATACGCCACTTTTTAATTCCTTTTAATTATTATTTCAGAAAAACAATCAAAAAGCAAGATGAGTCGCCTTTCTGCATTCATCAGAAACTCGTGGCTGGCTGTAAAAGTCGAGGTAAAGAAGAAGCCTCTCTACAGCCACCGTCCGGCACAGATTCAGCTGATCCACAGCCGGGCCCGCCCCACCTCGGGTCAACGGCCGACAGGATCAAACTGATCCCCAGCCGGGCCCGTCCACCTCGGTCAACGGCTCGACAGGATCAAACTGATCCACAGCCGGGCCCGCCCAGCGTCAAGCCGACAAACTGTGACGCAAATCCAGCTGAAGGTGGGTCTAGTGGCATTTTATTCCTGTCCTGTTTTGTCTTGGGATCTAGCCTCCTCAGTATTAGACTTTTTAATATCTGAGGCAATTTCTAACTGTTCTATTTCTGTTTTTGCGGTTTTTTAGAAAAGCAAACAAAAATGAAGAAGACTGACAGCTTTACTTTATTCAGAAAAA
>JAGHMJ010000027.1:1274182-1323984 GCA_018749465.1 Paracanthobrama guichenoti
TCTATCCATGAGCCAGTCTCGTTTACACATTTTATCCACTGAGACTTCTCCTCTGCAAAAGCTCGTTTATGTTCACTGAGAATGAAAATCAACAGTTTAATTCTTTAGCTATGTCCAGTCAGTTCATCACAGAAGTCGCCATTAACTTCTGGTGAACTGTATATCAACTGTTTGTTTTTGCCACGCCTCGTCGGCTGCAGAGTTACCCAAGCGCTATCATATCCGTTCCCCAGTATGCGCTGCACACTTTTACTATAGCTACCTGCTACAGGAAGCAGTACAATTTCAACAACCTGACACTGCCTCCTCAGCATGTTTTGTTGGCTTGCCTGTCGATGTTGCAAAGCCACACCTTGCCCACCTAGCGGTTCAGTTAAGGCCGCTGGGACACCTGCCAGGCAGAATCACAGTAGATGTTGACCCTTTGGCCCCTACCTGCACTGCCAGCAGCTGCTAATGAGTCCCTAGCACAATTCCCTGCTCTTTGTGCTGACTATGCATCCCTTCCAGTTTTTCAGCTGCCACCACTGTTCCCTGTTCCCCTACCATCCTCTTCCAACAGTAAATGCTGCTGAAAGTGTTCCATCCTGTTCTCTGAAACAACAGCCATCACTAGACAAATTTAGCCACTCTCCAGCCAGTACAATTCCAGTCAAATCTGGTTTTTACTCTGTTATCTGTCTCGGCAGGTGGCTCACAGTCATGTGGTTCTCACCTTCTCCCAGTAACTCTGCCATGTTCACTCCAGTTGTGCATGTGTATAATGTTCAGGGCTATCACTGTTTTATCATCTTTTGTTGTGTTAACGCATGAAGAAAAGAAAATGCAGAGAGGACGTTATGAATGTTACCACAGAGTGGTTCGATAGTACTTTCAATGGGTGGCCCATTACAATATGCTCTGCCTTAATGATCATCTTAGCTAATCCAGCTACAAAGCGAGCACACGGGGTTGTTTCTGTTCAATGACCTCCAAAGGAGCACTCAGATAAGATAACACACCTCCTTTGTTGATTGTCTTTCTGGTAAGTACCCCACTGACACTGTTGCCATTTTTCTCACTGACGTCAAGTAGAAATCCTTGCCATAATCTGCCACCTGCAACTCTGCTGCCTTCTCTGCGATCTTTTTAAGGTCTATGAACGTCATCTCGGCTTCTGTTGTCCAATTTAATCTCCCCTAGCATTCTTCATTCCTTGTTCCTTCACTAAGGCTCTCAACTCAACTGTTTTGGCAGTGTAGTCAGGAATGTACTGTCTGCTGTATCCTATCAGACCTAGAAATGCTAACATGTCCTTCCACAGTGGTTGGTTTTGATGAGAACTGATTGTGTGTATACTCTGTCTTGTTGCTCTGTGCCTTTCCCTCCTATCACCCTTCCCAAAAAAGTCACCTTGCCACCTGCAATTTTTCTTTGCTCACTTTTAGCCCTGCTTCCCAGCCTAATACTTTAAGAACCTTTTCAGTTGATTCTAAAGATTTCTCCCTGACTTCGTTGATGCCAGTAAAATGTCATCCACATACTGAACAATCACGGTTCCTTCTGTCAGTTCTACCCTGTCTATAATGTCATTGAAGTACTTTATTGAATATTCCTGGTGATAGAATAAACCCTTACGTGGCAGTCTGTTATATGTATTTTATTCCATTATGGTGAATGCCAAACAGTCCTTACAGGACTCATGCAAAGGAAGACAGAAAAAAGCGTTTGCCAAATCTATACAAGAGAAAACAACATGCTGAGGTTCCAATTTTGACAATAAAGTATAAGGGTTTGGTGTTGGCAGTGGAGGTCGACACCACAGAATTAATTTCTCTCAAGTCATGCACCATCCTGTACTTTCCTGTGCCTGGTTTTAACACTGGCAGTATCGGAGTGTTCCAGTTTGACCTTGTCTCACACAACACCCCTGCTCTCACTAATCCTTCAATTGTCTCTGTTATTCCCCGAATTTGTTTTTATACTCTCTTTTTGAGACTATGCTAGATTTGTCAATCTCAAATTTTATTGGGGGCATTTTACACAATCCAACATCTTCAGCACCCTTAGACCATGACTGTCTGGCAGTGTGAAGCTAACACTGCCACTAACACTTTCATGGCTTTTTTCCCTCCCTCTCCATCTGTCAATTCTCTGCCATGGTTTCTAGTCACCCACACCTTTTGGTAGACTCCAACATCCTCCACATCTACCCTTATCCTATACCCATCCTCCTTTTCTGATCTTTCTACCCCTGGCTCCTCCCAAACCCAGTCTGTGGCTTGTGTCAACCTTTTCATCATTGGGCCTAAAGCTCTAGCTTCATGTTTGACCCCTACTCCCAATGTCACATGTGGAGTTGATGTCTCCTCCATTTCCCACCATTCAGCCTGCTCACCTGTAAGATTAATAGATATGGCAGTCCCTTCTTTTCCCAGATACAAGTAGTCTCCTTTACCATTACACACTGTCCTCTCCATCCTCTCAAACTCTTCAGAATAAACTTCATTATCCTCTCTATCATAGAACAGAGTACAGTGCAGAGGATCTCAAACAACGAAACAACCCCCTCTATTTGGACTATTATAAAATCCTCCTCTATTACCTCTCTCTGCATCCCTCCTATTTCCAAAGAAATTTGTTTGGATTGGTTGGGAGGCCAATCTGATAACGATCATAAGGTGCCTCTTCCTGGTGCCATCTCTGGTCATCTTGAACCTTTGTTTTTGCAATGACCTCCTGCACTGGCATCTGCTCTTTGCTTTCTTTTTTCCTTTTCTTTTTCAGATTCTATTTGCATTTTTAACAATTGGGTTTTTAGCTTCTCTATTTCACTTTCCTCCTTTCCAGCCCTTTCCATTGCTTTGTCTACATGGTGTACAAAATGTCTTGTCCATGTCTCACTATCTCCTCCCCATTTCAGGATCATTTTCAATGCTGACTATTGCTTGTGAGGGGGTGCCCTTAATCACAACCTGTCTATAAAATTCCTTGCATAATGGAGACAAATCTGGATGTTCTCCAGTCTGCTCCTCCCACTCTGCCTCACACCTATGCAGATATGCAGAGGCTGACTCATTCTGCTTAATTTTAAATGTTATGCTTTGATAAGTTACTTTTGGCACTGGAAAGTGGCGATCCATGGCAGTGCTCAGATTTGTTAAATGATTACTCAAACGGTCCCCATTGTCTGCACCCTCCATATCTGCATCCTTTTCAATTTGCTCTAATTTTGTCGCAGTCAAAATTGAACCCACAATGCTCTCATATCCCCTACAGCCAATTCAGTTCCATGTGTTAACAACGCCACTTTTCCCAACCATCTTCTGCCTCCCTGCTCAGCTCCGGAAGTTTAGCTGCTATGGCATTCATATCTGAGTGTCCCCATGGACGGTACTCTATTCTTTGACCTACTGCTCTCAATGGATAATTCCTGGCTTATCTGATTTCTTTTTAAATTTGAAAGCATTGTCTTGCTTCTAGTTCTGACTGAGGGCCCCTTCCTTCTTCCATGCACATTTCTCTCTCTTTCTCACTCCAGTCCCCTCCTCCTTTTCACTCTTCTCATCTCCCCATTCAAAGTCTAAGTCATGCCCTGTCACAGTAATAGAGTCCCTCTCTTCATTTCTGTCAATTCTTAATTTCTCTGTTGGTTTAGTCAATTTAGTAGCTCCTTTTTAGTCTCTTCCAGTACCTGTCTACTCTCTGTTTCCACTGCCTTTAGTTCTCTCAATTTTCTCTCTACCAATTTTTCAATTTTACACTCTTCTTCTTCCTTATCCTCATCCTCCATTTCCACTTTTATCAGTCCCTCCACTATTTGTACCACCTTTCTTTTCGTCCTGTCCCTCTTTAAGCGTGACCTGACCTGTACCCACTGAATATACCGGATATTGACTAGTCACTGGAGCACTTGGTGTTTTACGAACATATGGTGGTGGAGTTCTGCCTTCAACCTGAAATTTTTCTTTTCTCAATGCTGTAGCAGTTGCTGCCTTATAGTCCAACGCCTCAATTCTGCTTCTCCCTCCTGTATTTCCTTATCTATTTTCCTTTTGACCATACTGAACAATTTTCTCTTTTCTTTCTTTTTGGAGTCTAAGTTACTTTTTGCTCTTTTTTCTTCCTCCCTTATTATCCCAGCTAAATTCCCTTTATCCTTAGTATCTTCATCCCACCTTCTGTAATTTGCCAACATCTCCCAATTTTTTTTTTTCCTTTTTCTCTTTCTTTCCTGTCTTTTGGTTCTGTCTGGGCCAACACCAACTCACAAATCCTCTCCCAGCTGTCTCTATACGTCCCCATATTTTATGCTTTTATTGATTATCCTTTATTTTTATTTACCTGTTATTCCAATTACAATTTCAGGCTATTTTGTCAATTCGTTACAATATTTCATACAATTCAAACAATTCAATGATTTCTAACAGTATCACCTACAATATGACGACTTGGTTCTTAACAGTCAAATACCTTATTTGACGTTTTTAACCTGTTCCCCTAACAGTCAAATACCTCATTTGACCTTTCTAACCTGGTTCTTAACAGTCAAATACCTTATTTGACGTTTTTAACCTGTTCCCTAACAGTCAAATACCTCATTTGACATTTCTAACCTGGTTCTTAACAGTCAAATACCTCATTTGACATTTCTAACCTGGTTCTTAACAGTCAAATACCTTATTTGACGTTTTTAACTCTGTTCCCTAACAGTCAAATACCTTATTTGACGTTTTTAACCTGTTCCCTAACAGTCAAATACCTCATTTGACATTTCTAACCTGGTTCTTAACAGTCAAATACCTCATTTGACATTTCTAACCTGGTTCTTAACAGTCAAATACCTTATTTGACGTTTTTAACCTGTTCCCAACAGTCAAATACCTCATTTGACTTTTCTAACCTGGTTCTTAACAGTCAAATACCTTATTTGACGTTTTTAACCTGTTCCTAACAGTCAAATACCTCATCTGACTTTTCAGCTTTTGATTCTCTCAAAAATGAACTCAGCAACCCAACACTCAACTCATTAATTTAGATTGTCCAATTTGCAGATTTTTATGAAAAAGGCATCTGCTTACCTGTTAAGATGTTCTGCGCAGAAAGTTGAGCCTTGGTGTCACCTCGTCCCTCGCGCTCTATGAAAGTGTGTGGCAAATCCGGGTGCCCCCTCCAAATTGTTGGAAATATTCTTTCCCCAGTCCGTTGATTTGCCAGGCCAAAGAAAGACGCTACTCAGAAATAAATGAAATCGATTTAATAGAGAATCAAAAGAGCTCTGAGCTCAGGATTACAGGACCACAATGCCAAAAGCTGACATCTGGGCAGTCCAGAATGTCTCACAAGCATCTAAACACAATATTTATATTCTTGTCTTTTGGATCCTCCTCGAGTCCTCTCCTCCAACTCGTGACCGTTGTCAGGCAGGTTTCCTCATTGGTTGCATCATATTAATCAGTGTTATCAGGTTGATTCCTTCATATCAGGTTACTCCATACTGATCAGCAGTCTGCACACAAAAACAAGAACCCCTTGCCCCATCCCTTTTCTATCTGTAACTTTTCTGGTAAACAGATAGCGCCAACAGTTTCAGTCTTGGACCTTTCACCCTGGGTGCATTGTTCTTTGTTTTGAAAGAAACAATTTATTACAGAATTAGAAACAGTAACTTTGTGTTTGAACATTCAAGAACACATCAAGGTAAATTGAAACATTTTAAACTACTATTAGAAATGAACACTTCAACACAGAATCAAACATTTTAAACTAATATTTCCTTCAAGATCCTGCAGCATGACTGGTTTCAGCAGGAACAAATGTCTGGAGTAACTCAGAGTCAGGTAGTATGACTTGAGAGGTGAGGCAGATAATGACAGAAATCACTTTTGTGAAAGTCCAGTCAGTGCTGTCATGAGCTTTTCCTAACATTTATCCATTCTTCAGATGCTTCAAAACGGCTGCGGTGAGGAAAACGGCTCAAATCATTCAGCGGAGAGTCAGGGCCCTTCAGCTTAATTTAAGGGCCTTGACACACTAAGCCGATGTTTGGCCAAAGTTGGGCCATCGTTGAGCATCAGTCAGCTTAGTATTTGTGGCATCATCTGCACTAATCGAACCTCGTCCGGGTGCTTTTTGGCCGCTTGAGCATGTTGGCATAGTCAGCTTTCATCGCCACTAGATCTTGGTTTATATCTGTGGTTTATAACAGATAATTATGCGCTGAATTTGAAAGCTTCTCACTGGATATCCCAGCGCTGTGATCGAGACCAGTCCGCATGTAAACCTGTTCTGAGTTCATGCTATTATTGGTCCGGACTGATAAACGGTCCGCAGCTTAAACGAGCAGCGTTTTCATTTCACTTCTGTTTCGTGCAACAGAAATGGCAGTGCTTATTATTTGTGTAATGTGGTGGTGGGCACCATTGCGACCTCTAGCAAAATTTAGTCACAACAGCAGGTCGCAAAGGTCTTATCCCGCTCAAAATGGGATATTCGGTCGTGTGATCAACTATATCATGATATAAATATGAGACAAAGTCTCTCCTCTGTGACGGCCCATCGACACAATATCCTCAACAAGCCGCTCTCGGCGTGATGACTCATCAGATGGCACTGGACAAATATTCTGAATGTTCTGATCTAATTTGACTTCTGACTTGTAATGTTGCCAGAATCATAATCATACACTGTTTGTTCATCGGCCAGAGGAGAACTGGCACCCCGACTGAGCCTGGTTTCTCCCAAGGTTTTTTTCTCCATTCTGGCCCTGAAGGAGTTTTGGTTCCTTGCCACAGTCGCCTTTTGGCTTGCTCAGTTGGGGACACTAAATATTCAACTATATTACCGATACACTATATGATAATTGAACTGAGCTGGAGGACATCACTGTTTTCTCCAGAGCGGCTGTACAGCTGAATCAAATTCTGTTGCATTATTTTCCTGTTAACACTGTGAAGCTGCTTTGAAACAATCAGTGTTGTAAAAAGAGCTATATAAATAAAAATGACTTGACTTGACTCATTCAGGGGCATTTTTGCTGTCACAAATCAACTGTATGAAATGTAAGATGACCTACATAGGTCTGGGGTGGGTGCGTTAAATGCATGCATATATATAATTTTATATATAAATTTTTTTACTTTGAGTAACTTTTTTGCACACACACACACACACACACACACACACACACACACACACACACACACACACACACACACACACACACACACTTATTTGGCTTTCTAAAAGAGAACGTTCCATATTGTTTTTATAAACAACTTCCTTTCTGTCCTTCAATCCGTGCAGACGTGTTTTTCTCTCTGCTCCCTGCTGGCTCTCGCGCTGTTTTGTTTTGTCTAGTGTTTCGCCTCTCTTCTCTTCTCTGACTGCTGCTTTGCTGGACTCCTGAAAATACTGAAATGGAATTGATTAACTGGTCAATCAGCGCGATCGACAAGATTTTCTCACTAAGGAAGGGTGCCCCGGAGAACCCACCTGCCCGGACGGGACCTTTGCCGCAGGAGTGCGTGAGGGACGCATGGAACAACTGGCAAGTCCTGTGCCTGGAGGCTCTGTCCGTGGAGGATGCAGAAGATTTATACATGATTGGATTATTGATGGCGGGGTTCCTATTCTTTGGCTTTGGGATTGCCCTGACCTATCGGAAGATTGGTAAGACAGCTGCAAGCAAATTCACCCAGCCGCTGTCTGTGGAAATTAAAGAATGCTTCGGGGTTGTGTGTGACCGTCTGAAGGAATTAGATCAGAAAGTGATAGGAATTGAGGAACTGAACCGTAACAACGCAGTCCGGACTGCGGATACGCAGGGTAGAGTGGGCTCTATCGGGGGTCAGATCGGTGAACTTTTACGGACTGTAACCGGTCTGGCCATGAGGCTGGACGTAATGTCTAGGGAAACTGCACAGACCGGACGCGAATGCTGAGGACCAGATCTGATTGATTGATTATGATCCGGACAAATTACGAAGATCATCAAATGGATTAAAAATAATAAATTGTATTTGCCTGACCTAATCAACTAGCCCAACGAACCTCACTTGGTCCCTATCTCTCGGTTGGGATTTCAGCCTGACAGCTTTGTCTGCTATCTTTCCCTGTGCACTGCCTTATCTCCCTTCAAGGACAAACCATAGAACTGAACTCGAAAACATCTGAAGTTATGGCTAACATTCTCACACAACACAATCTCAGACTCACTCGCACCATACATACCCGACCTTATTCCCTCCCCTGCTCCATCCGTCTGCCTGTCTGTTATCTATCTCCTCTCCCACTCATACAAAAATCCCACCACGTGACCACGTGTACTGTGTCATGTTTATGTTTATGTTTTGTTGTGTTTGCTATGTAATGCTTGCTAAATTGCATTCTTGTATTTCTGGAGAGCGTAGGGCGGCGCCTGAATAATCGGCTGCGGCCCGGAGGCTTGCTCCAAACTTCATTTCGTTATACTGTACTTGTACATGTGTAATGACAAATAAACTTCAACTTCAACTTCAATAAACAAGTAAAGACTAAAACTGTAAATCTTCATTTACTTTATTGTTCTACCATTTTTACAAGTGAGAAGGTCCTCCAATTTTGCCAGATTTAGCTCACTTCTTAATATGATTAAAGAGGTACAAACACACAGGTTTGCTTATCTATCTATACTGGGATATTTCATTGACTTCTAGTGTTTTAATATACAGGCAAGTTTGAAAGACATTACCTAACTCTAATAGGAAACGTTAGGCATTTAAACATGGTTCATTGAAAGAATCGACTCATGACAATGATTTATTCATGAAAATCAGACATCGCTATTGAGTCTCGGGGGTAGGTCTCGATTTCTTCACTTTAAAATAACAAAGATACGGTTTCTAGTCAATTCTAGTCAGAATAGGAGTCTGATACTGCTCCATTGGGCTGTGATTATGGGATGTTTCAACCGAACCAGGAAAGACCTCGACTGGATAGACCAACAACCAATCAGAGCAACGGAGCGACATCAACAGAACTCAGCTGCACGCACGCTGGAAGAAGAAGTGGAAGATGAGTGTAAACGATCTTTGCCAGTGTTGTAAAATAATTTAAGGATACACAGAGTACTTACCAACACAATCATAATTTTTTGAGAGAGAAATAGTAAAGGTGAATGCATATATGAACAAGTTCTCCGTTTAGGATTAGAACAAACTCAACCCAGGCGCTCTTTAGTGACATAAATGGTATTGTTACTGTTGATCATCTGTCCGTCATCATATCAAGCCCGCCCTGACAGTTTCATTGGTTTGAACAGTTCCTGTGCCCAGTTGCATAAAGTACCTTAAGTTTTTCCCTTAAGTATGGGTACGACATATATTAAACGGTTCTCTTAGGTAAGGGAAACTTAGGTTAAGTGTTTCACCACTGCGACCCAGGTTTTACCGTTATAAAATTATATTGTTGCCATAGACACGCTACTGTACACATTAACCCTAGGAGCTTTAAAACAATGGATACAAGAGATAAAGAAATGGGTAAGGAAAAATTTCTCTGTGATGTTCCCTCTTTTCTGACTAATTCTCAGGAGCAGTCAGCTCTTTCTGACTAATTCTCCACTGTCGCAGCAGTGATGTTCCCTCTGCTCCCGCAGGAGCTCAGCTCTTCTGACTAATTCTCCACTGTCGCAGCAGTGATGTTCCCTCTGCTCCCGCAGGAGCTCGGCTCTTCTGACTAATTCTCCACTGTCGCAGCAGTGATGTTCCCTCTGCTCCGCAGGAGCTCAGCTCTTCTGACTAATTCTCCACTGTCGCGCAGCAGTGATGTTCCCTCTGCTCCGCAGGAGCTGGCTCTTCTGACTAATTCTCCACTGCAGCAGTGACGTTTCCTTTGCTCTCCCGCAGGAGCTCGGCTCTTCTGACTAATTCTCCACTGCCGCAGCAGTGACGTTTCCTTTGCTCCCGCAGGAGCTCAATAAACACAATCAGCCTATGCATTGCAATTTTTGGGGGCTATCAGTAATGTTATGGCTGCTGTCCTGCATTGGTTTGCATTTTTTGGGGAGTACTCTGGGTTCGGGCCAAATACCGAGCTCGGAGCCCTCTCCTCGGACAGCACGCCACATAAACATACTATTATGCATACTTTTTTTAATATCTGATTATTTGTGAACTTGTGAAAGATAATATTAATAAAATGTGGCAGGATACATGGGATCAGGAGGAGAAAGGAATACATTTATACAACATATGAACGTGTCAGAAGTGACACGGCAGGAGGAAACCATGATTACAAGGTTGAGAATATATGTAAGGACAGGACACTCTACTGGAGCCCTTTTTTATTGTTTTTTTAGACTGAAAACATCACACCATACTGTCACAGCTGAATGCAACAGTCCCCATCCTGAGGCTGTTTCTGGACAGAGAATCTGACCTCCGCCCCTATCTGCACCTGACCAGACCATCCATAATAAACCTTGTGGCTGCACTGCCTTATGAGGTTGACCATGGTTGGCCAAAAGACATAGAGGTGGTGATGTTTCTGTACTGGCTGGCTCATGCTGCATCCTATCGGGTTGTTGCCTCAGCCTTTGGTGTCCCAAAGTCAGCAGGGCTGTCCTTGGCCTGCTAAAAAATATGGTGCGTCTCCCTCAGGGTGAAGATCTGGAGGAGATTGGTGCAGGGTTTGCTAGACTGGCAGGGTCTCCTGCTTTATACTAAAAGTTATTTTAACAGGAAATTGTTCTATTCAGTGCAGCTCCAGGCTGTGTGTGAAAGTTCTTGGACATCTGTGTCGGCTTTCCTGGGTGCAAGGATCCTTGAGAAGAGCGCCATTTACAGCAGGTGGTTGTATCCAACTGAGGGCTGGTGCATCTTGGGAGATGGTGGGTACCCTGCCTGACGTCACCCATCACCATCATGACACCCTAGATACTCACAATAGGCTCTCTGCATGCGCTACTTCCGCGTTTGGCGTGAGGCTGCTCTTCCGTTTCCGGTGCAGGAGATTGAAAGCGGAGGAAAGCGGGATTACGACAGAGTCGTCGAAGTTTACTCGTTGTTTGCTGGAATTGCCTAAAGTTCGATCAATGATGTGTGAAGAATTGTCTGGCTGTGCAGTACGACACAGAGCAGACTTGAGAAAGGTTTCAAGTTTTATCTGTCTTCTTATCTCTGCAATTCTGAAGGTAAATTAAGCTGGCCGTGACTAGCAGGGCTAACACTGTGCTGTTATTTTTGTGATCCGTCCAGCAGCAGGCTAATCACGTTAGTAGAAATGTTTGACAGTTAATGTTTGTAATTTTGTTTTAAAGTGTCATGTAAAAACAGGGCCACAAATGAGACCTCAGTGAGAGCTCATTGCTGCCGCTCTATGAAGAAAGCAGAAACACCACACCAGCTGAGAGTAGGACTGGTAGCTTAAATGTGACGTTCAAAGTTCTGTTGAACATGTTTTACTGTTCTAACGTTACCACTGTTTAGCTTGGATGACCACAGAAGCACAGATGTTATCTTAGCTATTATGGATGATTAAGAATAATAAAAATGTAATGGCGTTCTATCAACTACAGATATATAGCGCTGTGTTATCACTGCAAATTCTAGCTGAAACAGATGCAGATACAGGGTAGCAGGGTTAGTCTATAACACTAAAGAAAATGGGAGTTTGTTTTAAAATCTGAAGAATAATATGAAATGTGTACATATGTGCCAAAAACCATGAACAGCTGCATCTCAATTCACTGTCACAGTCACACCTCATTGAAGAAGCAACAAGATGCCAAAGTGCAGCACCTGAGTGGCATTCACTGAGAAAGGAGAGGGTCACTGCTTCATATTTCAGGGAGGTTAGCCACGTTAGAGGTCCAAATTCTGCAGAAAACCTAGCTGAGAGGATCATCCGAGGACACACGCAAACAGCACACATGAAGAGGGGACTGGATATGGAGGCAGGTGCCTTAAAGGGCTATGCGACTCTCAAAAACCTGAACTTACAGAAATGTGGACTGGTGATTCATCCAAATGCAGCTTGGCTGGGTGCGTCACCTGATGGGCCGGTAAATGACCCGCTTGAGAGACCTTATCACGGGTATGGAATGGTGTGACTGTTGTCTGTGCCCATGACGACATGTTTGTGCAGCGCATTTACAAAGACACGTCTGTGTTAAGATCTCTGAAACAGAGGTCTGATTTATTTTTATTTTATACATATCTGATACCTCTCTATGCACAAGTAAATGAAGAATTTCTGAAATGATTTTACAATTTTATTCGATTAATATTAATTTTATTTTGTCAGGTCATCTAATTAAAGTATTTCTTACACAATTCTATCTTTGTTGACTATCCTTTCAGGTTACAGTGAATGAAATGAAGCGCTCGTAAACAGAAGATTTCAGGATTATACAGTAAGAGAAAACATTTCTGTGCACTTGTGTGGTTTTAGACACAGCAGGGAACGGGACTTTTATTTTGGTGTGTCGGTGTGACGTCATAAGGCCACGCCGCGCTCCTGCATCTGTTGTGATTCGGCTGAAGAAAGGTTTGTTTTAAGTGTTTAAATCGACACAGAATGAATGATGCTTTATTAAATGTAATGCTGCATTGCTTTATCTAACATTTATCAGCGTTGTGTGAGTAAAGTAACATCATAAACTCACGAGGAACAGAAGGAGCGTCTCATTTCGCTCTTTATCGTGAATCAGTTCAAACATGAATTCAGTCTCTGGAGAGTGACGAGAGAACCGGAGCTTTAGATTCTCCGAGTCAATTGAACCGATTGATTCACAATAAATTATTCAATGATTCAAAGCGCTCTATTCCCATTTCTAGCTCGATTTCTACAAATCATTAAATAGCTAAACTGACTAATATATTAAGGGTCTGTATAATTTGCATTATTATATTAATCTGTAGTGTTAGTTTTAGTCTAATCAGATGATTTAAGTCCATTAACTCTCTCTGACTCTCTTACCAGAGACTGAACTACTGAACTAGAGCTGATTGAGACTCTCAGAGATTTAGTTTAGTCTGATGTACACCACTTTATATGTGGTGTACACCACTTTATACACCACTAATATGGATTCGTATGTCTATGTTTTTAACTCATAGCTCTCTTACTATAAACGGACCCCAGTAACATCAATTATACGACTAACACAGAGCAACAGAGCTACTGAAGAAACAAACACACCTACATCTTGGATGCCCTGGGCGCATCAAATTTTTGTTTTTGGATGAACTATCCCTTTAAGGTAACTGGTATTACAAATGTAAGAATATGTTTAAAGTACATTGTATTTAAGGTAACGACGATGACATCGGTTTAGTATTTAAGGTAAAGATGACGACATCTGTTATGCAAAGTCTCCAGGCCAGTTCCTGTTCTCTTTATTAAGTCAAATGAGCCAGATTACTGAGATTCTCACCTTTTGTCTTTAACGGCTCTTGGAGCCCCTGTAATCGTTAGGCTGATTAGATTAGGATTGGAGTCTGGGGCAGGTCTCTTTACATATACAGCATTTGCATTCTTGTGTTCAGATTGTCTCCTCCTCTACTGTGTTAATCCCTCCCCTGAAATGTGGATAAATTACAGTGTAAACTGGTTTGAGTAGACTTGATGACCACAGATGAAACACAGCACAAGTTCTCAATAAAGAATCCTGCTGAAGATATATTCAAGTCTCCTGGTCTCTGCTTCAAGGAGGAAAAGAGTTTCCAACAGTTTCTGAACTTGAATTATAGGGTAATTCATCAAATTAATTAAATATCAATCTAAAATTAGGTGCCAAAGTTATGGCAATGCTGCATAATTTTTAATGTTAAATTAGATAATTGTGTCATTGATCTTTCTCTACAGAAACTAGATCTGTGCCTAATTTATGTTTTAAATATTAGCTGGTAGATCAATGTACCTAATTCATGCAATAACAATGCATCAAACAAATTAACGTTTTATGTCCTTTCACTTCATATTTCTCTCTTTTTTTACTTTGATGTACTGAAATGCAATTAAACAGTTTTCTTTTTGATTTCAGACCTGATGGAAGAGAACGAGGAGAGTGAAGAACTGAGTGAAATGGAGGAGGAACATCATGTCAAACCTGCAGAAAAACCTTTGAGTCGCTCAAAGACTAAAGAGACATTTATAAAGAAAAGAAGAGCCAAGAAATCTTTCACCTGCGCTCAGTGTGGGAAGAGTTTCACACAATCATCAACCCTTAATGATCACATGAGAATCCACACCGGAGAGAAGCCATTCGAATGTGATCAGTGCGGGAAGAGATTCTCAGTGAAACATCATCTTGAGCGTCACATGAGAGTTCATACTGGAGAGAAGCCGCACTGGTGTGATCAGTGTGGGAAGAGTTTCAGTCAATCAGCAAACCTTAAAAGTCACATGAGGATCCACACCGGAGTGAAGCCGTATGCATGTGATCAGTGCAGCAAAACATTTTTTGATACATCAGTCCTGAAGAAACACCTGAAAGTTCATACGAAGGAGAAGCCATATTCATGTTCTGTGTGTGGAAAGAGTTTTTCACATCAGCAAAGTTTACATACACATGTGAAAATACACACTGGTGTGAGAGAGTACATGTGCTTTGAGTGTGAGAAGACTTTTACTACAGCAACCTGTTTAAAACTGCACCAGAGAATTCACACTGGAGAAAAACCTTACAAGTGTTCACACTGTGACAAGAGATTCAGTCGGTCATTTAATCTGAAAAGACACGAGCAGATCCACACCTGAGAGAAGCCGCACCGCGTGTGATCAGTGTGGGAAGAGTTTCACTATTAAAAGTTACCTCAAGAGACACATGAAGATCCATGCAGTGGAGAAACCACATCACCACAGTCTGAAATAAGTAGTTCATCTTTATATGCTGAGCAAGAAAGTTAGTTTGTGACAGAACAATTTTTTGACTGCTTGGAAAGTTTCTCATCATAACAAGAAAGTGTCTCATTATTACGAGACATGTAGCCGTTATTATGAGACGTTAAGTCTTCAGTGGCTTTCACACCACATACTGATGATTTGAGCTTCTGCATGACGATGAAAGGTTTTCAGACAGAAATCCAGTGGATAAACATGAGACATTAGCTTGAGTCGGGACTGTATGAAAAACACATCAGGGTACAGAAAGACATCAGTCTGAGCATTACAGCAGTGCCTGTTCAAATCATATTGTCATAAAATATATGTATACATCAGAAAATTAAATGTCAGTTATTGTGACAATAAAATAACATGAAAATGAAAAAGTCCTTGTGTCTTTTTTTCCTGTAAAAACACTGGAACTGAACTGGCTCTTGTCGACACTGAAAACCTCTCAAATCTCACAATACAATAATGATTATTATCTCATTACTCATTTGATCAACAGCTTATCTTTGTTGTCCATTTTTATTTTTCTGCTAATAGAAATGCATCAGGAATGATTTCATAATTTTAGTCCTGAAAGCCATTTACTTTTGAGCTTTCCATGTTTTTAAATGCCTAATAAATGACATTTCTCTGCACACATGACTGACATTAAATCACAGAAAGTAGGGACACAAGTCGGTTCTGGGGCATTTTGAGTTATTCACGGATTCTGAAAGTGTAGTCTCCAAGCTTTCTAACGATGTGTAACACATGGAAATCTGATAATATTTGGAGAAGTTGTGGCCATTTGAAGGTAGGCACTCAGAAAAGCTCAAAAGGGAGAAAACGGCCTCTAAAGATTGTGCAGTTGTCACCTGTTCTCACCTGCTGGAGTGACAACAGGGCTCATTTACATCTCATTTACATAAGCCATACCCCCTGTAAAGCTGCATGGTTGCATAGCAACGACAGACAACAGGAAAAATCGGACCGCATACTATTAATAATAAAGGATAATGTGCACTGTAAATGTCAGTATTTATCTTTTTGACTTTTATAAAAATGATTTAGAGGCTGAAATATGTGAGTTTTATCTTTTATAAAACCTTTTTGTCAAAACTCAATTTGAACTTGTGCATTGTAGATAACATGTTGCAAGACACTCCTTTAAAATCTGGCCATCATTTTTAATGTTATTATTTTAATGTTTATGTAAACAAAGAGTACATATTGATGCAAATTTTATTTGTTATTTGCTGGTTTTCTACATAAAACTTGGTGAATTGATTTCATTGTGTAGCATTAGGACTTTTTGAACAGGATTCTGTGATAACCGTGATCATTTTGGTCACTATAATCATGAAATGAAATTTTCATCTCTAGTTATGATCAACTATGATAAACTAAAATCAACTATAATTATGTGTTTTATAGTTTAATATGCAAAGTACAAAGAAAAAAATCTCTGATTCTGTTCTTTTCTCTGACATTTAAGGGTAACATAGGCCTACAAAGACTCTTTTAGGTCTAAAACAGTTTGGATAGTTGTTTGATAGTTGTACCACTGGCTAAAATTATTAGCATCACATTCAATTCAAGAATGTTAACAGGCAGGTTTACGTGGGCTAAGTCATTCACACCAGTCAATTCAAGCATTTGAAGCATTATTTAAATTAATAGCAGATGCTAACATTACCATCTAAAAGCCCATTATAGTAATGGGGGTTTTTGGCAAGTGATACGATGCTAACGATTACAATTAAAACGACAGATCTTTTCTCCTCGTCTAGCATTTACAGTCAAAGTTATGGATTTTCCCTGTCTTTATCCCCATCAAATGTTACTATCGATATAGCCATGCGATACTCTTTGCGGCATCCATCTTCATTGAATTTTGATATCAGCTAGAGCCGGCCAGAGCGCTGCATAATAAGTAGCCACGCTTCCTTTGGAGGTCGGGACAATGGAAATACACACAGACAATGACACGGCCCTACTGCGTGATGTGTGTATGTACATTTCAGAAAAACAACTTTGGACACAGTCACCTCTGATAACAGATCACACTAAACTGTAATGATTCATGATTTTTAAAAAGCGTCACAACTACACTAGAGACAGAGCGACACGCGGCATAATCTGAAAACCTTTTTAACTTTTTAAAAATCATGAATATAACTTGATTTGAGGTCAAACTCACCTCAGAAAAGACATTTTCCTGTCAGAAACCCTCCTCTCAGAGCAGATTCTGTCAGAATATATTTTATTATGTTGAAATGTCCTCTAACTTTATAAAAATCATTAATATTACTTCCCGATGTTTTACACTTTAATAATGAAGTAATTTTTGATATCCAGTTCTTTTACCTGAAATATTGAAATCGCATGTGCATCGTAGAATCAGTGAACAAAGGAAGATATCTGTTCAAAAATAATCCATTAGTTGGGAGTGCAGGGTCTGGAGGACGAAATAGAAAAGAGGAGAAGGTTATTACAAGAATAAGAAACAACGGTTTTGTTTTTTGCAGCATTTGGGTCGTGACCACACATAGACAAACAGCTTAATAAAAAACAATCCATGCGATCCATGATCCAGTACAATAACTAAAGGGTTCCTGCTCTGGCCCATAGTGCACTGGGTGAACAGATGTGTGGAAAGCAGAATGACTGTAAAAATCACATTAGCAGGTCTTGGGTGCTGAAGAGGAGTGAGCAGAATAACAAGCAGCAGGCCATTACAGTTTCACTCGTAGCCATGATCTTTAATCGCTTGTGCTTTGAGTTCAGTTTGGTTTGACGCGTTCATGAATATAGGATGTTGATGCTTTATAAAGTTTCATTTAATTCTCTTTACAAAATGAGCTTGATAGCAACTGCTTCATGCAAATCTTATGTATGATTAAACCTTGAAATTTTCTAAACATTGATCAGGAGATATTTCAGAGAAGCTGCCACAATCATATTAAGACACACAGAATGATGAGCCTCTGACGTGATACTCGGGTCATTCCCAGGCCCAATGTTTGAGCTGTTAGAAGTCGCCTTGAAATCAAAATGGACAATTCTTATGTATTTAATGGAATATTGCACACATAATTTCCAAAATACTGGGCGAAACAGTTCTCTCTCCGGGACTGGAGAACATAATGATGGGAAGAGTGAATATTGTGGATATGGATATTAATATAACTTGATTTGAAGTCAAAATTACCTCAGAAAAGACATTTTCCTGTCAGAAACCCTCCTCTCAGAGCAGATTCTGTCAGAATATATTTTATTATGTTGATATTTCCTTTAACTTCTTAAAAATCATTAATCTAGCTTGATTTGAGGTCAAAATTACCTCAGAAAAGACATATTTCCTGTCAGAAACCCTCCTCTCAGAGCAGATTCTGTCAGAATATATTTTATTATGTTGAAATTTCCCCATAGCTTTTAAAAATCATTAATATAACTTGATTTGAGACCAAAATTACCTCAGAAAAGACATTTTCCTGTCAGAAACCCTCCTCTCAGAGCAGATTCTGTCAGAATATATTTTATTATGTTGATATTTCCCCATTACTTTTTAAAATCATTGATATAACTAGATTTGAGACCAAAATTACCTCAGAAAAGACATTTTCCTGTCAGAAATCCTCCTCTCAGAGCAGATTCTGTCAGAATATATTTTATTATGTTGAAATTTCCCCATAACCTTTTAAAAATCATTACTATAACTTAATTTGAGGTCAAAATTACCTCAGAAAAGACATTTTCCTATCAGAAACCCTCCTCTCAGAGCAGATTCTGTCAGAATATATTTTATTATGTTGAAATTTCCCCATAACTTTTTGAAAATCATTAATATAGCTTGATTTGAGGTCAAAATTACCTCAGAAAAGACATTTTCCTGTCAGAAACCCTCCTCTCAGAGCAGATTCTGTCAGAATATATTTTATGATGTTGATATTTCCCTTTAACGTTTTAAAAATCATTAATATAACTTGATTTGAGGTCAAAATTACCTCAGAAAAGACATATTTCCTGTCAGAAACCCTCCTCTCAGAGCAGATTCTGTCAGAATATATTTTATTATGTTGAAATTTCCCCATAACTTTTAAAAATCATTAATATAACTTGATTTGAGGTCAAAATTACCTCAGAAAAGACATATTTCCTGTCAGAAACCCTCCTCTCAGAGCAGATTCTGTCAGAATATATTTTATTATGTTAAATTTCCCCATAACTTTTTAAAAATCATTAATATAACTTGATTTGAGGTCAAAATTACCTCAGAAAAGACATTTTCCTGTCAGAAACCCTCCTCTCAGAGCAGATTCTGTCAGAATATATTTTATTATGTTGATATTTCCCCATTACTTTTAAAAATCATTGATATAACTAGATTTGAGACCAAAATGACCTCAGAAAAGACATATTTCCTGTCAGAAACCCTCCTCTCAGAGCAGATTCTGTCAGAATATATTTTATGTTAAATTTCCCCATAACTTTTTAAAATCATTAATATAACTTGATTTGAGGTCAAAATTACCTCAGAAAAGACATATTTCCTGTCAGAAACCCTCCTCTCAGAGCAGATTCTGTCAGAATATATTTTATTATGTTGAAATTTCCCCATAGCTTTTAAAAATCATTAATATAACTTGATTTGAGACCAAAATTACCTCAGAAAAGACATTTTCCTGTCAGAAACCCTCCTCTCAGAGCAGATTCTGTCAGAATATATTTTATTATGTTGATATTTCCCCATTACTTTTTAAAAATCATTGATATAACTAGATTTGAGACCAAAATTACCTCAGAAAAGACATTTTCCTGTCAGAAATCCTCCTCTCAGAGCAGATTCTGTCAGAATATATTTTATTATGTTGAAATTTCCCCATAACCTTTTAAAAATCATACTATAACTTAATTTGAGGTCAAAATTACCTCAGAAAAGACATTTTCCTATCAGAAACCCTCCTCTCAGAGCAGATTCTGTCAGAATATATTTTATTATGTTGAAATTTCCCCATAACTTTTTGAAAATCATTAATATAGCTTGATTTGAGGTCAAAATTACCTCAGAAAAGACATTTTCCTGTCAGAAACCCTCCTCTCAGAGCAGATTCTGTCAGAATATATTTTATTATGTTGATATTTCCTTTAACGTTTTAAAAATCATTAATATAACTTGATTTGAGGTCAAAATTACCTCAGAAAAGACATATTTCCTGTCAGAAACCCTCCTCTCAGAGCAGATTCTGTCAGAATATATATTTATTATGTTGAAATTTCCCCATAACTTTTTAAAAATCATTAATATAACTTGATTTGAGGTCAAAATTACCTCAGAAAAGACATATTTCCTGTCAGAAACCCTCCTCTCAGAGCAGATTCTGTCAGAATATATTTTATGTTAAATTTCCCCATAACTTTTTAAAAATCATTAATATAACTTGATTTGAGGTCAAAATTACCTTAGAAAAGTCATTTTCCTGTCAGAAATCCTCCTCTCAGAGCAGATTCTGTCAGAATATATTTTATTATGTTGATATTTCCCTTTAACGTTTTAAAAATCATTAATATAACTAGATTTGAGACCAAAATGACCTCAGAAAAGACATATTTCCTGTCAGAAACCCTCCTCTCAGAGCAGATTCTGTCAGAATATATTTTATGTTAAATTTCCCCATAACTTTTTAAAAATCATTAATATAACTTGATTTGAGGTCAAAATTACCTTAGAAAAGTCATTTTCCTGTCAGAAATCCTCCTCTCAGAGCAGATTCTGTCAGAATATATTTTATTATGTTGAAATTTCCCCATAGCTTTTAAAAATCATTAATATAACTTGATTTGAGACCAAAATTACCTCAGAAAAGACATTTTCCTGTCAGAAACCCTCCTCTCAGAGCAGATTCTGTCAGAATATATTTTATTATGTTGATATTTCCCCATTACTTTTAAAAAATCATTGATATAACTAGATTTGAGACCAAAATTACCTCAGAAAAGACATTTTCCTGTCAGAAATCCTCCTCTCAGAGCAGATTCTGTCAGAATATATTTTATTATGTTGAAATTTCCCCATAACTTTTTGAAAATCATTAATATAGCTTGATTTGAGGTCAAAATTACCTCAGAAAAGTAATTTTCCTGTCAGAAACCCTCCTCTCAGAACAGATTCTGTCAGAATATATTTTATTATGTTGATATTTCCTTTAACGTTTTAAAAATCATTAATATAGCTTGATTTGAGACCAAAATTACCTCAGAAAAGTCATTTTCCGGTCAGAAACCCTCCTCTCAGAACAGATTCTGACAGAATATATTTTATTATGTTGATATTTCCTCATAACTTTCAAAATACTGGGCTAAACAGTTCTCTCTCCGTGACTGGAGAACATAATGATGGGAAGAGTGAATATTGTGTATATTATATATATATATATATATATATATATATATATATATATATATATATATATATATATATATATATATATATATAGTTGTGTTTTTTGTTTGTTTGTTTGTTATAATCTCGTTGAAAATGTTGTCTTTGTGCATATAGTTTGGGTGTTTATATAGAGCATTAGTCCATTCTCCAGATCAGTGGGTGGCGGTAATTCACCCGGAAGTTGTTTGCCAACCGGCAATAAAAACAAAAGAAGAAGAAGACGACGTCACCGCGCACTGCGTCTCAAAGGTTAAGAATCGATGATTAATTCATCTGTGTTTTGTTCAAATGTGTGAATGAGCTGCACGAGTATGAGCTTTCCTCAGAGCCGAGTTTAAAGGCGTTTTATCAGCAGAAGTGTGATTTTAACCGAGTGTGAAGGTTTATGTGGCGCTTCTCCTGTGAAGCTGAATTTCTCTCCTGTGCTTCAATGTTTGGCTCATTCATAATACACTGATTAATAACTGCATGTTCACAACTTGTGCTGGCGTGCTTGTGGGATTTATTCGTTGTGTGTTCAAAACTGAATTGGGTTCATGTGTTTATTATTTAAATCTTTTCTAAACTGATTTATGAAGTGTATGACCTGATGAACTCCTGAAATGATCAGTTTTTACAGTATCTGAGAGAGATCTACAAACCTTTCCTCTGCTCCAGGATCAGTTGAGCTCCTCTGATGATCTTTATCATCTTTACTGTTATTACCTTACCAACTCATAATCACAGTCATGAAGTTTAAAACTACTGATGTTTGCAAAATGTGTTTATATGAAAGGTTTCAAACCTAAAATGATAGTATTAAGATTTATCAAGACATAATTTCAAATAGTTTTCTTCGTCTGTTCATTTGTTTGGACAGTTGCACCACCTGACATTTTGGGGTTTAAGATATGAAGACATTAAAACAATGTTTCGTTTGGATGTTATAAAATTGAATTTGAACTAAATATGATAGAATGAAGTGATATGTTAGGAATTTATTCATCTTTAAAGGAAATGATGCTCGTGCACACACAGAGATGCTCATCATGTCACTGACCCGTATATCAAACACTGTAAATGGGATCGACCTGACAGTTCTGATTCCACCATGTTCCTCCTCCAGGAATGCCCTCCTCTCAAGTGTCTTTGTGTCAAGGCAACGCATTAGTGAGTGTCTAATGCGAGCAGCATATGTTCATAAAGACTGGTGACAATAGTGAACCTCTGCATAAGGAGCTGAGCTTCTATTTAAAATTGTTCATGTTAGTTCATAGTGCATTAACTAATTAAGGGTGGGGTAAGCGATATTTCTGAAAGTCATTGCAGAACATTATTGATATTTGTGCTCTGCCTCCAAAGCTCACCCTCCAATCCATCTTGTATTCATTTTGCGGAGGGGTGTAAGGTGAGACAAACCCCATGTTTTTTATTTGTATTTAGTTTATTAGTAGATCGTATAGCCCATTTCGTTTGCGAGCGCCTTTTTACTGTGGTGGTGACAGTAAACATATAAACTAACACTGTGATATGCTTGAAGTGTTTTATATCTATTGACTTTATTATAGGCAAGACAATTTAAGTGTTGATTTAAGAGGCTAAATTGATCAAACGTGGTTAACTCGCTGTCGGCCGCTTGCTCGTCACTTTAAAAACTAAAACTTTAACAAACAAAAAATGCTCCAAACATTTTTCCAAATGAACTTAATAAAGAAACGAAACAAACTATAACTACTTTAACAAAAACAAAGCTGAACTATTTTAATGGCTGCTACAGTCAGTGTGTAATCGGGAGGATAAAAAAAGCGTGAATACACTGCAGGCTCTCTCTCGGTCGTATCTAAGGTAAATCCTCAACACTATCATCCCTTACGTTATTGAACTAATGATACTGTAATCGGCTAAAACGCGCTGGTTACTTTTCTTCCTGAATAAGTGCACACCGAGTATTTCTCACATGCACATATAACGGTTACGGTAACTTGGGGCGATGTCAAATAACAGTCATATGTTTCAGCATGATACAGTAATTATAATTATTACCATTACCATTATTTCTTGTAACATTTTCCATTCTGTACTTGACATCCCAAGACACTCTTTTGCTGCTTCCACAATAGTTTCAATTCTCTCATTCCTGTCATTTTGCTCTAATCTGATGTACACCACTTTATATGTACACTACTAATATGGATTCGTATGTCTATGTTTTTTAACTCATAGCTCTCTTACTATAAACGGACCCCAGTAACATCAATTATACGACTAACACAGAGCAACAGAGCTACTGAAGAAACAAACACACCTACATCTTGGATGCCCTGGGGCCCATCAAATTTTTGTTTTTGGATGAACTATCCCTTTAAGGTAACTGGTATTACAAATGTAAGAATATGTTTAAAGTACATTGTATTTAAGGTAACGACGATGATATCGGTTTAGTATTTAAGGTAAAGATGACGACATCTGTTATGCAAAGTCTCCAGGCCAGTTCCTGTTCTCTTTATTAAGTCAAATGAGCCAGATTACTGAGATTCTCACCTTTTGTCTTTAACGGCTCTTGGAGCCCCTGTAATCGTTAGGCTGATTAGATTAGGATTGGAGTCTGGGGCAGGTCTCTTTACATATATAGCATTTGCATTCTTGTGTTCAGATTGTCTCCTCCTCTACTGAGTTAATCCCTCCCCCTGAAATGTGGATAAATTACAGTGTAAACTGGTTTGAGTAGACTTGATGACCACAGATGAAACACAGCGCAAGTTCTCAATAAAGAATCCTGCTGAAGATATATTCAAGTCTCCTGGTCTCTGCTTCAAGGAGGAAAAGAGTTTCCAACAGTTTCTGAACTTGAATTATAGGGTAATTCATACAATGAATTAAATATCAATCTAAAATTAGGTGCCAAAGTTATGGCAATGCTGCATAATTTTTAATGTTAAATTAGATAATTGTGTCATTGATCTTTCTCTACAGAAACTAGATCTGTGCCTAATTTATGTTTTAAATATTAGCTGGTAGATCAATGTACCTAATTCATGCAATAACAATGCATCAAACAAATTAACGTTTTATGTCCTTTCACTTAATGACCTTTCTCTCTTTTATTTACTTTGATGTACTGAAATGTGATTAAACAGTTTTTCTTTGATTTCAGACCTGATGGAAGAGAACGAGGAGAGTGAAGAACTGAGTGAAATGGAGGAGGAACATCATGTCAAACCTGCAGAAAAACCTTTGAGTCGCTCAAAGACTAAAGAGACATTTATAAAGAAAAGAAGAGCCAAGAAATCTTTCACCTGCGCTCAGTGTGGGAAGAGTTTCACACGATCATCAACCCTTAATGATCACATGAGAATCCACACCGGAGAGAAGCCGTTCACATGTGATCAGTGTGGAATGAGATTCTCAATGAAACCTAATCTTGAGCGTCACATGAGAGTTCATACTGGAGAGAAGCCGCACTGGTGTGATCAGTGTGGGAAGAGTTTCACACAATCAGCACACCTTAAAAGTCACATGAGGATCCACACCGGAGTGAAGCCGTATGCATGTGATCAGTGCAGCAAAACATTTTTTGATACATCAGCCCTGAAGACACACCTGAGAGTTCATACGAAGGAGAAGCCATATTCATGTTCTGTGTGTGGGAAGAGTTTTTCACATCAGCGAAGTTTACATACACATGAGAAAATACACACTGGTGTGAGAGAGTACATGTGCTTTGAGTGTGAGAAGACTTTTACTACAGCAAACTGTTTAAAACTGCACCAGAGAATTCACACTGGAGAAAAACCTTACAAGTGTTCACACTGTGACAAGAGATTCAGTCAGTCAGCACATCTGAAAAAACATGAGAAGATCCACACTGGAGAAAAACCTTACCAGTGTTCACACTGTGACAAGAGATTCAGTCAGTCATCGAATCTGAAAAGACACGAGCGGATCCACACCTGAGAGAAGCCGCACATCAGTGTGGGAAGTTTCACTATTAAAAGTTACCTCAAGAGACACATGAAGATCCATGCAGTGGAGAAACCACATCACCACAGTCTGAAATAAGTAGTTCATCTTTATATGCTGAGCAAGAAAGTTAGTTTGTGACAGAACAATTTTTTGACTGCTTGGAAAGTTTGGAAGAGGCGCGTGAGACATTAGCTTGAGTCGGGACTGTATGAAAAACACATCAGGGTACAGAAAGACATCAGTCTGAGCATTACAGCAGTGCCTGTTCAAATCATATTGTCATAAAATATATGTATACATCAGAAAATTAAATGTCAGTTATTGTGACAATAAAATAACATGAACATGAAAAAGTCCTTGTGTCTTTCTTTCCTGTAAAAACACTGGAACTGAACTGGCTCTTTAACCTTAAAGTCCACATGAGAGTTCACACTGGAGAGAAACCCTACACGTGCCCTCAGTGTGGAAAGAGTTTCAGTCATAAAGGACACTTTAAAGGCCACTTAAGAATTCACACTGGAGAGAAGCCTTACCCTGCCAACAAAGTGGAAAAAGTTTCAACAGAAAAGGAAGTCTTGATTCCCACATGAGAACTCACACTGGAGTGAAGCCGTTCATTTGTGATCTCTGTGGAGAGAGTTTCAGATATAAAGTCACCTTTAAGCACCATATGAGAGAACTGGTTTATATGTCAGTAGTGTGGAATGAGTTTCAGACAGAAAACCCTTAATCCGAAAGTATACTCTGTTATTTTACGTGTATGTGCACAGTCAAACACAGCATTGCAAACTATACTTCTTTTGACTCCTATGCGCACATCGGCATTCTGTGCAGTTTTGAGCTATCTCTCACCATGAGTTACAATCCATGTAAATATCTTTGTGTTCTTTAATGCTAGAGGTGTAAAAATTAGGGTACTTGCACGAGCTACAATGGAGGGCTACACAGGCGAGAGATTGTGAAAGACTGGAGAAACCTTAAGAACTGAACATCTGAACTGTCTCTTACGAAATTAGCAAATCTCGTCTCAGTGTCATCCTAATCTCTATTGACCCCCGACTCTTACTGTGACTGTGAAATTCACCCAAAATCTATGTTTTAATGTGAACAAGTACTAACAAGTACTATACAATACATGTGTGGTATCATTTGAAATGTCTCAGTGTGAAGGTCTCATCCCCACAGACGTAAACCAAAAGGTAATAAAGGTTTTAAGAGTTTAGAGATATTTAGCTTATTATGGTCTGCATGTCTTCGGGCCAATTGGTCTTTACCTCCTGTCGTCAATACAGGTCTGTAGGACTTGATTAATGCAAATTCCCATTGTGAACTCATGTTTACATTTGAAAGAGTTTTCTACCTTTGGTCTTGTATTTAAGGAGATGTTGCAGACACTTCAGAGCGTGATTCTGTAACCAGATCAAGCCCGTAAGCATTTTTCATGTAATTTTCAGATGTCAGATATGCATCTTTTACTCTTTACTTCAGAGCATTTGATGTTATGTATGGACTATCTTTGAATTGATTATGTAATTGGCATTATACATTTACCTGACTAATAATAAATTGTTACATTTAATTTCATTCCGACTTACTCTGAAATGATTGACTTTAATAGATTACGTTGTATCCATTGTTACCACAAGTCTGTGTCAGGTTAGTGATGACTATAGCCCAGTTTTGAGTGGGGCATTGGGGCCCGCTAACTGAGCTCTTCAGACGCTTTGGTTGCCTAACGCTTGGCCTTAGTTCACAGTCTAAGACAACAATAATGTTGATTGGCCAACCTAAATAGGGTGAGCCTTACCTCTGTTTAATGTAAAGTACATGGGAAACCATGGCATGACCATACCAAAACTACAATTAGAGAAAGTATTGGGCAGCTTATATCTGAAGTAGTGGTCATGACCTCTGACTAGAGGTAACGTTGCTTTATTCAAGTGTACACAAATCTATGGGGACTAAATAAAATACTTTTAAGAGTGAGTGAGCATGGTGACAAGTTTGCAATCGTGGGCCCGCAGAACGGCCTGTGCGAGGACCTCGTGCGACTTTGAAAACTGAAGTTCAATAAGAGTAAAGAGTTAAATAGAATAATCAGATGTCTAGATAAATGGTCATTAATGAATTGGCATTCTAACCTAAATTCGAGGTCATGATAAAATGGAGTCAGATAAAACTAAATTGGAATTAAATTACTTTGCCTCTTCACCCACTAATCATAAGCCTTAATTGGGACTCTTGGGCGGGCCTTACACTTGCCTGCATTCTGGCAAGTGTAATCAACGCCCTAGAGCACAGTTGCCACCTTGTGGATAAACTAATTACTGCAACACAAAAATAAAAGCGCATGTTACAAAAACAGTGTGTAACAGTAATTACAAAAAAAGTACAGTATGTGCATACTCTTCTGATGACTGAATTACACTGACCCTCACGTACACATAAACAGTGAAGTATACTTTGGCCTTTAGGATTCATGTAATAACTCGTGTGCCGGAGAGAATTATTTCATGTGGCATCACTGAAAAGACTTGCACAAACAAAGCCAACCTTGAGGTTCACATCAGAGTTTAGATTATAAGAGAGGCCTTTCACCAGTCCTCAAGGCCTATTTGCTTAGGGGCAGGTGAACATCCCAAGTTCATCCCATCCATAAAATGAGTCCATACATGGTGCCTTTCTAGTGGTTATAGTATCTGTCACTTAGGAAAGACACTTTCCTAAAACAGGACATAGGCTAATATTGCTGTATTGTCTCTGCATGTTCATATCTTCCCTTGCGTTATTCAGGCGTTATGAAGCGCTGCTCTGTTTCTGTGGACAGTAAATCTTGTCTCTTAGATATCTCAAGCATTTTTGACCACTGCTGCACTGAGACTGACAGAGTGAGAATCAGAACATTTTGTTGTGGATACAGATATCTGAAATATATGATGTGTAACAAAATGTTTACTGCAAGTCTCCTTCAGGTTTCACATTATGCCTAATGTGGCACAATTGTCAATGCCAATACTTCAATACAAATAAAGTGATGAATTTGTCTAAATGTTATAATAGTGATTTTATAATGTCTAAATATGAATTATAGAACAATATTAGTGAGTAGTATGACAAAAATGAGTTTGAACCAGCAGGTGGTTATTTTATATATATAATATAATATCTCGATTCTGTATTTGACAGGTAGCTAATGTAAATGTTGAAAAATAGGAGTGATATGCTCACGCTTTTTCGTCCCCATTAAGAAACGAGCTGCAGCATTTTGAACGAGTTGCAAGAATGATAGGAAACCGATAGAAATGATAGAAAACTGGTTAATACCAGCACATAGAGCTTTGCAATAATCAAGCCTTGTTGAAATAAAGGCATGAATGACTGTCTCTAGGTCTCTAAACAATAGAAAAGATTTCAATTTCCGTAAAACCCCTAAGTTGGAAAAAACTGGCTCTGACAACAGAGTTTATTTGCTTGTCATATTTTAACTCTGAATCAACAACACCACCCAGGTTCTTTACATGAGTGCGGATGTTTGCTTGTAGAGGTCCTATACTAGAGGTCAGACCATCTACCAAATGGGGGAGCCTGTCTTATTTTCTTTCAACTATCACCCATCCAACTTTTAAGGTCATTTATACAGGCTAACAAATCCGATAAGGACTTTGATCCCGGTATCATCCGCGTAGATGTGGTATGGAACCTTGCAAGATTCAAAAAATGTAACAAAGAGGGAGAATATATAAAGAAAATAAAACCGGGCCCAAAATGGAGCCCTGCGGCACCCCACCCGTGACAGAAGCAGGCGATGAATGAAACTGACCTATCTCCCCAGAGAAACTCCTCTCAGTGAAATAGGACTCAAACCACTCAAATGCTGAGTCACAGATGCCAACCTCAGTTTTTAACCTGTTTAAAAGAATGCAGTGATCCACTGTATGAAATGCCGCAGCAAATCCAACAACACCAACACAATTTCCCAAATCCACGAATAATAAGTCGTTTACCACTCTTAACAAGGCCAATTCACTAGTTCACTACACTTGGATCTAAAACCAGACTGAAAAGGATCCAATATATTATTCACAATTGAGTAAAGATTTTTAAAATTTTTAAAAATTAAAACCGCTTTCTCCAATACTTTCGATAAGAACGGCGATTTTGAAATAGGTCTGTAATTATTAAGATCAGATAGATCCAGACATGCTTTTTAAGCAGAGGATGAACCACTGCATGTTTAAAACAAGATGGAACAGAACTTGTCTGTAAGGAATCTGTGTTGATAACAGAAATAACATTTATTTTAGTAATGCTAAGAAGAGACTTGTAATTTGTCCTTTCTCCATTTTCTTTCTGCCCTTCTACACTCCCTCCTTACAGCACAAACTTCTCTAGTAATCCAAGGCTGTTTCCTGGATTTCCTGACTTTGAGGGGGAAATTTCATTTAAAATCCCCATACATGATGTGTTAAAACTATCAACCAAATCATCAACATCAGAATATTGTGTCGTGACACCCGCTGGGAGTTCTGTAAACCCGTTTATAAACTGCAGCGGTAGAAGAGTTTATAACTCTAGACAGGTAAGTAGGCCTGCGTTTAGGTTTTAAAACCGCAATAGGAGAATCAAATAATATTGGCAGGTGATCAGAAAAGGCCAGCGGCCCGAATATCAGTGTTTGCTATGGGAAGACCTGAGGTCATAACAAGGTCAAGTGTGTGGCCCTGCATATGTGTAGGACCGGAAATAAATTGTGTAAAGTTGAAAGAGTCTAAAAGTTGATTAAACTCTTTTACAAATGGCTTTTGTGTGCAGCAAACATGTACATTGAAATTGTCTAGAAGCAGAATATCATCAGCTTTTGTGGCCAAATTGGATAAAATATCAGAGAAATCTGTTAAAAAGTCCGTATTGGATTTTGGCGTTCTGTAAATCAGGGCACACAGCAAAGGTTTCGCTAAATCAACTTCACAAGCTAAAACCTCAAAACTGAAATAAGCATCGATAGAAAGAGGCCTACGTGAAAAGTTCTTAAAAATCACAGAAACTTGTTGAAGATGTAAAGACAACAGACAGTATAGTATAGTTGTGATTGTTTTATAATGTATAGCTAACAGGGGTTGAAGTTGAAGTTGAAGTTTATTCGTCATTACACATGTACAAGTACAGTATAACGAAATGAAGTTTGGAGCAAGCCTCCGGGCATGGCCGATTATTCAGGCGCCGCCCTACGCTCTCAGAAATACAAGAATGCAATTTAGCAAGCATTACATAGCAAACACAACAAAACATAAACATAAACATGACACAGTACACGTGGTCACGTGGTGGGATTTTTGTATGGAGTGGGAGAGGAGATAGATAACAGACAGGCAGACGGATGGAACGGGAGGGAAAGTCGGGTATGTATGGTGCGAGTGAGTCTGAGATTGTGTTGTGTGAGAATGTTAGCCATAACTTCAGATGTTTTCGAGTTCAGTTCTATGGTTTGTCCTTGAAGGGAGATAAGGCAGTGCACAGGGAAAGATAGCAGACAAAGCTGTAAGGCTGAAATCCCAACCGAGAGATAGGGACCAAGTGAGGTTCGTTGGGCTAGTTGATTAGGTCAGGCAAATACAATTTATTATTTTTAATCCATTTGATGATCTTGGTAATTTGTCCGGATCATAATCAATCAATCAGATCTGGTCCTCAGCATTCGCGTCCGGTCTGTGCAGTTTCCCTAGACATTACGTCCAGCCTCATGGCCAGACCGGTTACAGTCCGTAAAGTTCACCGATCTGACCCCGATAGAGCCCACTCTACCCTGCGTATCCGCAGTCCGACTGCGTTGTTACGGTTCAGTTCCTCAATTCCTATCACTTTCTGATCTAATTCCTTCAGACGGTCACACACAACCCGAAGCATTCTTTAATTTCCACAGACAGCGGCTGGGTGAATTTGCTTGCAGCTGTCTTACCAATCTTCCGATAGGTCAGGGCAATCCCAAAGCCAAAGAATAGGAACCCCGCCATCAATAATCCAATCATGTATAAATCTTCCGCATCCTCCACGGACAGAGCCTCCAGGCACAGGACTTGCCAGTTGTTCCATGCGTCCCTCACGTACCCTGCGGCAAAGGTCCCGTCCGGGCAGGTGGGTTCTCCCGGGGCACCCTTCCTTAGTGAGAAAATCTTGTCGATCGCGCTGATTGACCAGTTAATCAATTCCATTTCAGTATTTTCAGGAGTCCAGCAAAGCAGCAGTCAGAGAAGAGAAGAGACGAAACACTAGACAAAACAAAACAGCGCGAGAGCCAGCAGGGAGCAGAGAGAAAAACACGTCTGCACGGATTGAAGGACAGAAAGGGGAGCTCCATTAACACACGCACATCTCCAAAGAGGATTTACATAAACCATATACATCTTAAAGATAAAGATGCTTACTAAATATTTAACATCTGACAGGAACATTTCCGATAAGTATTGCAGATGAGCACATCACAACATCTGGGGGCGTATTACAGAAACATCTCAACTAGAATCCTATCTTAACTATGGATAGGAAACGGGTATTACAGAAGCATCCTTGTTCGACAAAAAATCCTAAAAGCTGTCTTAACTTTAGGACAACCCCACTGGTGTCCTAACGTCAAACCTTTTTGAAATCCAACGGTAAAAATCACAGTACAAAAAGCCTTTTTCAAGATTGGCGTTACATTTATTTATACATTTATTGATTATTTCTTGACTTTTGGAGTACCCAGAGGATGTGCTGCGCTTTGATGATAAAATACTCGTAAATAATGACAGACTCCCACGACACATGAGTTTGCAGTTAGTTGATGAATTGCGACCAACATTACAGAGGTCAACGAGCCGTCACAGAGCATTACCGGTTATTCTTCAAGTGACTAACGCCTTACGTTTTTTGTGCAAAAAAACAGCTTTTAACTTTTCAACGGAGCTTATCAAAATTTCAATCTCTGCCGCACTGAAATTAAAAGCATGCCGTTGTTTCTCCATTTTGATTTTAGGTTTACCTCAGAAGCAGTTTGCGTGTTGTTGGTTGCTTGGTAACAGACCTGACGGTTGATTACCGAACTCGATGGAGCGGTTTAAGATTGCCCAACTACAGATAAGATGAGACTTTGTAAGATAGAATAAGAATCCTAAATCAAGTTAAGATTTGCTTCGGTAATGAGAAATTGTGAAAAAACCTAAATTAACTTATCATATCTTAAGTTAAGACCTAAGACGGAAAGTTTCTGTAATACGCCCCCTGATCAGAACGATGTACGTGTGCTATAATGTAGAGTTCACTGTTGTCAGGCCTGGACTTTATGATTAAAGTATTATGTTGAAGGTTTGCCAGTCCCGCCTCCTTCTTCCCTGAACATTGTTACATTGGGGCTAAACCCAGGAGGAAGGAGGAACACACTGTCAAAGCTGCTGCCGTCCGTGAGGAGGGAGCAGAGTCGCTGCCATTTGCCTGAGGCCGGAGCCTGCTGCCGTCCGCCATGATGGGGAGGACTCGCTGCCAGCTGTCCGAACCCGGAGGCACCTGTTGCTGTTTACCATGTTCATATGTGTTGTGTCTGAGTGCAGCCCTCGCTAGAGAGATGTGCTGTCGGCTGAAATGGCCAACCTTCTCTTGCTCCTGGATCCTCGTCCTCTTCTCTTCCAGGAACTGGGCATGTTTCTGACGTGCTTGCTGGATTTCCTGTTCCAGCTTTGCTCTCTGGAAGGTGAGCGTTTTCTCCATATCCGCCATTTCACACTGATGCCGCAGATGTGCGTCTGTCCTCCGAGCCTCCAGGAAACCGTATCTGTGGCATTTGGCTACGTCACGGTCAATGTGGTGCTCGGTCACCTTCTCTGCAAGGCTTCTCTGCATTCTGGCCTTGTCAAATGATTGATGGGCTCTTTCAATGACTTTAAAGGGGGTGAGGCTGATGTTGTCATGGCAGCGACCAGTGTTCTTAAGGTCACATGGCACATGGTTACTGTCCTCTTCCTTGGACTGTTCGGGGCCGGACTGCTCAGCCTTGCGTTGGACAGCACGGGTGCCGTATTTAACTGAAGGCGTCGTCTTCCCCTGAGCTGGTGGGTGTGGACACAGTCCTGCATAAAACATCACATTTATTTCATGTTAATATGATTCTCATGAAGGAACTTATGTTTGCTTCATACTCCAGTGATATGTGTTTGAATTCAAATGTAGCAAACCGGTTTGAGATTGCTCGACTAGCTCACCTCTGCCAAAGATAGGAGGAAGCTGGACAGACTGCGGTCGGCTGGAGATCGTGGCCTTTTCTCTGATAGTAATGGTGTTCAGGCGAGCCAGCTCCTGTTGACGATAAATAAGTAAGGGTTAATCCATGACTAATGTAGAAGAGTTTATTATTTAAAAATTAATCGATTAAGGCTAAATAAGCTGTATGTAAAGACACTATTATGTGTCAACTGTGTGCTGACTTTGAGAACCTACTTCAAAATGACATACAGAAGATGTATGAACGACAGAAAAAGAACTGGGAATGAGCCAGGAAAACAACTACCATGTTAGGAAGAGAGCTATAGTATATATGTTAGGCAAACCAAGGGACGTGAGGGACTTTTGCAAAAGCCACTCAGGTTTTGTTGCTTTGGTCGGTGTGATTAAACCCTTTTCTGAAAACAACGATCCTTTGAGAAGTGATTTTTACAAGAAGAGAATTCTTCAACACTAGCTGTGCAATAAACAAATTTAGTTTATACCGCTTATACCATGGTCATTTACCAGCATTGACAACTTAAAGCTGTTATTGATGTTTGTGTGACAAGTTGATGACGTGTGTGTGTGTGTGTGTGTGGCTAAATATTAATAATGACTGATGAAACACATTGATGGCCTTCTTACCCTCCTCTGAGGCGGTGGCTGTGGCGTCAGTCTCGGCCGGTCTCATGGCACACACAGTCAGAGCAGGACTGACACATGTCAGGGGCACGAGCGCACAGAATTTACTGCTATACATTTTCCGATCCAAAATCCTACAACCAAGTAAAATCGTATGATCTGAAACCGTACACAGATCAGAAAGCTGTGATGTGCAATTCAACGATCTGAAATGAACACAGATCAAGACGGATATAAAAGTGCACGCTGAACAAGGAAAATGCAGATTCACAATCCGATGCTGACAGGGAATCGTACTCTTAGCTGATTCAAAACCGCACACTGATCAAACACTGTATACCGACACTAAATGGCATCTACGAAGGCAAGGAGTCAAGAGTGAGTTCTCAGGGAGAAGAACACAGAGCCTCTGAAGCCTCCAGTGCTGTGATGTCACCAATAGAATGCATTCCATCATTGTTTTGATTTAAAAACTGAAATGACTGTTTGTGGTTTCCACAAGAAGTCCATGAGAGGATTGTAGATTAGGCTACTTGTAGTAATAATTCCCATCAATATTTTGTGTCTACTCTCATAAAAATACAATGCACAGTTAGTTCTTACTCTGTAAATGAATAATTGCCGGAGCAAAAACAGCAATCAAAAATCACGGACTTTCTTCTTTCAGACGTGTACAATCTGAGTTTTATTAAATAATGTCCTGGCTCTTCCAAGCTTTATAATGCCAGTGAATGGGGGACATGATTTTGAAGCCAAAAAAGTGCACCCATCCATCATAAAAGATTTCCACACGGATCCGGGGTTAATAAAGGCCTTCTGAAGGAAAGCGATGCGGGTAAACTAAAATATCTAGCTTCAGGCAGACGGCCGTACGCATCGATTTACAGGCGAAAGATCAACCCCTGAGATAGAGATAGAGACGATAGTCCAGAACAGGGTGACCAGACGTCCCCCAGTCCCGGTTTATTTTAGTAATACTGTTTGTATGCGTCACAAAGCAGTGATTACCACACATCTGAGCTATAAAACACCCCTTAACAATTACACTTGCAACAAATACATGTGCAAAATACACATACTTCCTGCTTAAAATAAGCCTAAAATGCAAAATAACAAGACAGGGGGATAGTAAGAGTTATTTTCAAGCACAAACGTGAAACATTTGAAGTAAATAATATTAATCATTTCTATAGAATAAACTTGTGAAAATTAAAAAATAAATGCAATTATAAAATGTTAAAATATTTGTTGAATAGTTTTATCATATTTATGTTGTTTTATTTTCGTAATATTGTTTTGAACTGCTTGTTATTTACAGTGGTTACTATTATTAACAAAAAAAAAAAAACTATTGGTTTTCATTGTTTTCTTTTCTTTTTTTGCGGTGGGTTGAATTGTATTAAATCCAGACCAAAAATCCTAATAATCAAACTAAATCATAATAATGAATAAGCCATATTGTCCGTGGGAGGAAAAACAAGCAAACAAAAAACCCATTAAGACATGTAAGTTCATTTTCTTATGGAAAATAATAAAGCAAGAGTTTGTTGTTTGAGCTACCATGATGACCACTAGGGGTTGTGTGTCTGTTTCATGGCTCCGTAGACTGCATTATTCATTTTTAAACCTTATTGTTGTCATGTGATTCATTAGCTTTAGTATAAATAGCCCTGTGTTGGTTCTAGTCTTTGTCTGGTTTTGTATGATCGTGTTGTCTGGTGAGTTATTCTGCTGTTTTATTGCTTTACTCTTTTAGCTCAACATCCTTGTTTTTTCCTAAAATTATGGATTACTCCAAGCTTTTCAGCACCATGTATGTTGCAGCAATCTGGTAGTCAGTGGTCTGGTAACCGCTGCTTTTACATCTGCTCCTTTGACAACATTTGAGTGTATTTGATTTTATAGACCGTAAGTATTTGTCCACAAAGAGGTGGGTAGAGTATCCAAAATCTGTACTCATGTAAAAGTATAAGTACTTATAGAAATATTGACTTAATCTTAATAGTTACTCGAGTGAGTGTACTGAGCTGAGCTACTCGAGTAGTTTTGTCATTGAATACTTTTTGTATTCAAAATGTAATTGTATTACAGTAATATATGAAGACTTCAGATGCAAAAGCCTCTAAGTCTGTCTGACGTTTTCTTTAAAATTAGCATTTTTGTCAGGGCTCCTATGTATAGGTTTCTACCTAAGCACCGGTACTTCTGAATGGGCCGAGGCTGGGATTTAGTGGGTTTGAAGTGAAAGTATTTGATGAACGTATGCTATGTGCAGAGAGCATTCACTCAGTATTGTTATCTCATTTTTGACCCAAGTGGCTTATATATATATATATAAATTACTCTACAAACTAGCTTACATATAAAACACTATCCTTACATAAATTGCACTTTAATTTCTACAGCTCGTTTCTGATTAAGTTAAATCAAGTCACCTTTATTTGTATAGCTTTTAATAGAATACAGATTTTTTTACAGTTCTACAGTTGCACCAAATCAAGCTGACAGTCTTATTGTACAGGTGCTGCTCATGTAATTAGAATATCATCAAAGTTGATTTATTTCACTAATTCCATTCAAAAAAGTGAAACTTGTATATTATATTCATTCATTACACACAGACTGATATATTTCAAATGTTCATTTCTTTTAATTTTGATGATTAAAGGCCTTTGCAGGTGTTGTGAGTTCATCAGCTGATGAGAGTGTGGCTCCAGGTGTCTTCAATATTCAACCTTTCACAATATTCTCATTTTCTGAGATACTGAATTTGGGATTTTCCTTAGTTGTCAGTTATACTCATCAAAATTAAAAGAAATAAACATTTGAAATATACCAGTCTGTGTGTAATGAATGAATATAATATACAAGTTTCACTTTTGAATGGAATTAGTGAAATAAATCAACTTTTTGATGATATTCTAATTATATGACCAGCACCTGTATATTTATCTTAGTGATTTGGGGTAAATCAGGAACAACTCATAAGATAAGTCTGTAGTGCATCTTTAAAAGCAAAGAATGGACAGTGTGTGGCATTTTAGTGGCACCAGGCCAGGTCAGTGACATTCAATGCTTCTAATTACACATTCAATGCATCCTTTTTTAACAGGTTAAGCTGGCATGGCTACTGGGAAGACTTTCCTCACTGTCCTTTATCTGCTTCTGTACAGCTGTTTCTGCACAGCTGAAATTGGCATCAAACAAGTCACTCAAGTGGAGAAGAGCGTGACTTTGTCTAAAGAGTTTCTCCAAGGTCTCAATGATGTGGCTGAAATTGTTTTAAAAAAACAGGAAGCTACAGCTCGTGACTCTCTCGTCAAAGTCCTCAAAGTCTTTGGTTCTCTTGGCAAAGTTGCAGCCAGTTTTGGCTTTATTGGGGCATTAGTTGGCTTCATCTTAGCATTCATTCCACAATCAAATCCAATGTTTGAGTTCATGAAGGAACAATTTGCCGAGGTCAACCGTAAACTCGACTCCCTATCCCATCAAATTTCAACGCTGCAAACAGAAATGGAATGGACGAACTATGCAAGCAGTTATGGCGAAGATGAGAATGTGATCAAGAACTCCTGGGCCAAGTTAACAGAATTCATAAAGGCCGCTCCTGGTGCCTCCACACAGGAACAGAAGACCAGGCTGGCTGAGAGGTTCACCACTTTCTATGAAAACACTGGCACAGAGAACAGTGTTGCTAGTTTTTATAGATACATCACTGAAAACAATCCAGTCAGCTTGAATAGAAATCTCTTACAGCTCATCATTGAGAAATCCAATGGTGATTTTAATGTCCTGGTGCAATACTCCACTTACTTTACCACACTGATGGTTTCAGGACTAAAGTTAAATTTATATTATTACAAACTAAAGGGCTATGATGGTGAAGTAAAGGCACAAGAAGCTGTCACACATCTGTCCAACACTTTATCAGCCATACAGGATGCCTTGATTGAGTGTGCTGGTGACTTTGAGAAATGGGCTGAAAAAGACATTGTGAAACTTGGCACTCAACAATTCTCAAGTAGCAAAAGCCTAGCTACAAATATTAAGAATCATTTGGAGAGCAAGTTCCATTGGTTCAAATGGATAGTAATTGCCCACCCAAAGGATGTTAAAAATGAGTTTACCTTTGGACAGTCAATTAACATTGATGCTCAAGAAAAGACATCAGTACACATAATTCATCAAGAAAAGGGCTCTGCTGTTGATCAAAACACAAAGGGCAACATTCAGTCTAGTTTGCAAAAAGAAATGTCGATTTTGAGCGTTACCCAGCAGTGTGCAACAATGAAGGATGAGCTGCTTCACAGGTTTGGTGCTAAAGCTACCGGCCAAATACTGTTTCTTCATGCTGTTAAAAAACCATCAGATTATGCACAGACAGATGTGGCAGATATTAATCTGAGCTGTGATCCACGAATTACCTCCGGCAGAGACTTTAATATCTTCCTCAGAGGAAATATTGCGAAGCCTCCTTGCTCAGATGTGAATTGTAAACATGGAGAATGTAAACCCATCAAGGACACCACACAAGTATTCTGCAAGTGCCATAAGATGTACCACGGTCCAGCTTGTGAGGAAAGCATCCAAAATATTATTGACTATGCAGCTCTTGAAGGTGAAATCGATGGTTTGATCTATCAACCAGTCCCTGATCTGACAACTATTTATTTTAGTGTCAAGGAGCTGAAAGACTACACTAAAGGACTAGTTGAGTCTGTCCGACACGACATCCTGTGGACACAAATCTTTGTGAAATACAACAATGTGATTCAGAAGTTTCGAAACATCAATACATTACATTCACATCTTAAAAACGGTACAATAACCCAACGCTACTATGTTTCTGAAGTTGGAGATCAGTTCACTGGGCGAAACACTTTTCAATTTTATCTCACAGAATTTCACCACATGATGATGGGCACTGGATTTGGAAACAAACACAACATTCTGGATATTTTTCGCAAGTCACTGTCCCAGGACTCACAAACACAGTGCACAAAATACTACAGTGACCAGACAGATTATTTTGTGCGTTACATGTTTGCCCTTGAAAAGGAATCTGTTTTAGCTTGGTCAAAATATTTACTGGCCACTGGAAAATCAGAGAACATTTATTTTCTTGAGAAGTTTTTCCAGAACTATGTCTCACAGCAGTGGAGACTCTTCAATAAAAATGGATGTGGCCCTCTAAAGGCTGGGGATCTTCAGAACAACCACTGCGAGAAGCCCTACCACAGCACAGCCCAGCAGCAGGTGAAGATGAAATGTGGTGGATCATACAAGCCCTTCCCCGAGATCGCGGTGTGCTCTGGAGGGAAGTGGAGTGCCTTGCCTGTGTGCTACGCTGAGCAGATAAACGGGCGAGTCGAGTGCAAATCTGAAGGTGGAACCACTGTCTGTAAGGCCTCATGCTCGCCTGGCTGGGGCTCCGCCACACACCCTCTGCCAGCTGAGTACAAATGCTCACAGCCGCACTGTCCATCCTTCACACCACACAAGTGTAACGACTGCACACAAAACAGTGTTTGTAAGGACAATGAGGTCTGCACTGGCACCTTCGGCCCATGTCGTGATGCATGTCTGGTCAAACCCTGTGGAGTGAACGCCAAATGCTCCTCCTCCAATCACGACAGGAGCTGCACCTGTGTGAGCCCGTGGAAAGGAGACCCATACAGGGGCTGCAGGAGTCAGGACCTCCAGTGGGTTCACACCAGAGATGTGCCCAGCAGTATGAAAACTCTTTTACTTTACACACACTCGCATTTGATTAGGCTGATTCTTAATTTTACACAGTTAGTTCACCCAAATATGAAAATTATTCCATAAGTTACTCACCCTTGAGCCATCATAGCTGTAAATGACTTTTGTCTTTCAGCCAAACCAATCAATCAAAATTATATTAAAAAAAAAATATCCTGTCTCGTCCAAGCTTTATAATGGGAGTGAATGGTACCTTAGTTTTTGAAACCCAAAAAAGTGCATCCATCCATTATAATTGTAATCCATACGGCTCCAGGGTGTTAACCTCTTAAACTCTGCAGACCCTGTATAGGGTCCGGAATGATATCATCAAGTATATACTTTACATTTTAAATGTCTGTGTAGGAGCTCTGACCTCATATGTGGTACCATTTGAAATCTTAGAATGTCTACTTTCTGGAGACGTGCATCACGTAAGCATTTGTTTTACACAAAGTAACCTATTTACACTGGGACCATTTCTGAATGGAGGAAATTCGATATTACAGTTCAGACAACATATACTTGCATGTTTATCACTTTTAGCAGTGGTTTATGTAACTTCAAAAGTTTCCTATACCCACATACAGTGGTCTTAAAATTTTTACCTTAGGCTACTGTATGTGGATATGGGAAGCTTTTCAATTTGGGTAGGCCAAATCCAGGCGGAAATCCCAAAAATGGTCCCAAAGCATAAGCGGAAAAGGCCTTCTGAAGTGAAGCCATACGATTTTGTGTAAAAAAACAAAAAAAAACAACAAAAAAAAAAAACATATTTATAAACTATAATAACTGGCTTCCGGTAGCGGCCGTATGTCTAGTTCCAGCAGTCTAAAATAAAGCAATAAACCCCAAGGAGCCATGGTTTACAGTGAATTTATACCAGCTGAGGGCACAGTTGTTATGGAACTAACCATTTTATAACTACATTTTTTTAAAGAGAAATATGGGAGGAGCTTGAGTTTGTTGCCCAGCCTCTGACCTCTGCATCTACTCTCACCTAAGCTTACGCTACTCCTACACCCTACGTCATACATAGGGTCAGAGGTGACTCGCGTATGGCCGTTATCTTCAAGCTAGAAAAAGCTCCTCTCAAATCATCGGGTTTGGTTAACCCATAAATCCTTGTGGTTTACAGATGCTGTTCGTTCTAAAACCCAACTTGCAGTGTGCAAAGCCATCGGGCCTGACGGTAAGAAGCACAGTGGATTTGTAAGGACTGAACACTGCAATTATGAATATGGCTGGAAGATTTATAAGGCCACTAGCTAAGAGGTAACTCAGTACAGTATGTTATATTTAATATATATATATTTTTGTTATATTTATCGGCTTGAGAAATCACTAAGTTGTTCAGCGCTTAAATTCAACACAGTTGTCTGGCTTTAATCAAACCAGGGTAAAAACGAAGTTTTGTTTTGGATAGTGATTTAAAAATGGATAGTCAAATAAACACCGTTGTTAGATCTTGTTTTTTTAATTTATGTCTGTTAGCTAAGACTAAACCATTTCTATCCACGTCAGATCTTGAGAAAGCAATTTCTTCTATTGTTTTCACTAGGACGGATCACTGTAATTCCCTGTATTATGGAGTTGATGCTAGAGCACTAGGGCGTTTACAGAAAACCCAAACCGCAGGGGCAAGATTGATCAAGTCTGCCAAACACGCCTCTGTTACTCCATTACTATGTTCATTGAAGTGGCTGTCTGTACGGTATAGGATTATTTATAAAATTCTGCTACTGGTTTTCAAGGCTATCCACAATCTAGCCCCTGTATACTTGTCAAGTATGGTGTCAATCTATACTCCCCCAGATTCTTGAGATCTGAAAATCAATATTTTCTCTGCATTACCAGGACAAAATACAAATATAAGGGTGATAGAGCCTTTTCTCAAGCCAGTCCTAAATTGTGGAACGATCTCCCTCTTGCTATTAGAGCTGTCAAATCGTTTCCTGTGTTCAAAGCCATGGTAAAATCACATCTGTTGAATTCTAACTGTGGGTTTTTATGACAGGGTGCTGAATCCGATTGTGTTTGTTCATATGTACATATAGTTTTTGTTTGTTGGTTTTAGTTTGTGATTATGAAGCACTTTGGGCAACTTGTGTTGTATTAATCTGTGCTATATAAATAAAATAATAATAATACATTTAAAACACTACAGATAACAAACACATGATTATAATTAACTGGCTGAGGTGAAGATGTCACCTCTCCTATTTCTTCAGAATTTAAATTACTGTATTAATAATCTGCAGGTTCTGGTTGATCCGTGTGGAGGACGTGGTTGGAAATGGATGGAGGGGGCACAGGGAGACAGCAACATGTTCACATATGAACAATCAAAGAGGTTCAACTACGTGTGTAGGTTAGTGCCAATACAAATACAATACTAATTTTACAAAAAAAGGTCAACTTTTATGTTTGCAGACTAACTGAAAAAGAATTGAATCCATCTCAGAAATGTTTTATTGAGATTAAGATGATGTCGTGTCTGTGATGGTGTTCTAATGTGCTCTTTTTTTCTCAATAGTGTGAAGAGTAATGGCCTTGCAGGGAAGCTTTTCAACACACGGCATGGCTTTCTGTGCCATATTGCCAAGAGCGGAGATTACAGGCATTCAAATTTCTATGCTCTGGTTCCACAGCCATGTATCTGACGACCCTTCACGATAATTCACTGTTCAGGTTTCTCTAGGTCATTTTTTCAAGCTAGGTGATGTATTCATCTTTTGAAAGACTGGACCAAAATGCACAGATGGAAATGAGAAGCCAACTCTCACAAAACATTTATGCAAGTAGTATAAACACATGTGCTTTTGTTAGTATTTTTATAAAAAAATTATTAAAAAGTATTAGCCATTCAAACTTGATGACAGAGAGCAAATGAGTACATCTCCACCTGCAGAATATGTTATGTATGTTCGCAGTAACATCCAATGTTCTCTGCACACTCAATACTATGTTCTCAATTCCATAATGTCCTTTGTTGTTGCCATCTTGATGTAAAGTGTCATATATATCCCTCAGAGCCTTATTTTTTCTTTTGCATTAAAAAAATGAAGTAAACTATAGCATCAACCTGTCTGTAATGTGGGTGATCAGGCAGGGAAGAGGATCTAAACGCAGGAATATTTTAATAAAACATGGATAAACACTAGGAACAGTTAAACGTGAGGAAAAGCCACACATAACATCAACAACGACTAACACAACACAAGTGTGGCCGAGTGCTATGCTTTATACACACAAGGAAGACTAGTTTAACACGATAACAAGGGGTGTGTAAATGGGAAACACCTGGGAAAACTTAGCAACATGAAAAACTACAAAGGACGAAAACACATGGCACAAGACAGGAAATAACAAAAGTGTACACAAACACAGGGAATTTATGACTCTATCTCTATTGCACAGCATTCACAACAGATTCCGTTATGAACAATACATTTAGATATCAGAAAATATAATGAGATTTGTATGTACACTGAACAAAATTATGAAGCATAACTTTTTGTTTTTGCCCCCATTTTTCATGAGCTGAACTCAAAAGATCTCAAATTTTTCTATGTACACAAAAGGCCTATTTCTCTCAAATATTGTTCACAAATCTGTCTAAATCTGTGTTAGTGAGCACTTCTCCTTTGCGAGATAATCCATCCATCTCACAGGTGTGCATATCAAGATGCTGAATAGACAGCATGATTATTGCACAGGTGTGTCTTAGGCCACTCTAAAATATGCAGTTTTATCACACAGCACAATGCCACAGATATCGCAGGTTTTGAGGAGCATGTAATTGGGATGCTGACTGCAGGAATGTCCACCAGAGCTGTTGCCTGTGAATGGTCACCTCTAAGCAGGCGTGGATTAACGCACAGGCTTGTCTAGGCTGCAGCCTAGGGCCCCATGTGCAGGGGCCCCGGATTGGCCAGACTTTTTAATAACTTTTTTAAATTTACTTCAGCGCAAACAAAAAAAAAGACCCTCATTGGCCGATAAGAAACACAAAAAGGCAGGTGATTGGATAGATGTGACTTGGGTCACATCCGTCCCAATCAGGGGCTGGTCAAATCATGTCAATCATTTCCATTTACGTCACTGCGATTGCTAGACAGGCAAGACGGCTAAATATCCGAAAGAAAGTGCGATAGTGGAGCACAAAATGGAAAATACAAAGGTAAAAAGAACAACGCAACCAAGATGTATAGAAAAAAAAATATTCCCTAAATTGAGTGGATACTTCAAGGCTGCTGAATCTTCATCCAGTCGAGACAAGATCCACAGCAGGAGGGCTGCCGGCTAGCATCTGCTCTTTAAGGCTGGTTCTATTATTTACACACGTTATGGAGGGCGATCAGGTATTTATTTTCATTTCATTATTAATCTGTATTTACATCACTCCAAATAGCGTGCTTAGCCAGCTACAGAGAAACTGGTAGCCAGGCAACTACGTGACAAATGGCGAGTGGCGGCGTCACTGCACGGTTTCGTGCCGGGGCGGTTTGTGTCGATGCCGTGCTGTACCAGGCTCAAGTGGAAACACAACTGGACCCGTTCCTTACCATTCTAAGAACCGTTGACCCAACGGTGGAAGAGCGGCGATTGTTCACCTGCTGGAAGTGGGTCAGCCGCCGCGCCCTCGGCAGAGATGGAGAATCCCGCCGTTTTTATTATGGCCGTTTTATACACAGTTTAGTGTACACTCACCTAAAAATTATTAGGAACACCTGTTCAATTTCTCATTAATGCAATTATCTAATCAACCAATCACATGGCAGTTGCTTCAATGCATTTAGGTGTGGTCCTGGTCAAGACAATCTCCTGAACTCCAAACTGAATGTCAGAATGGGAAAGAAAGGTGATTTAAGCAATTTTGAGCGTGGCATGGTTGTTGGTGCCAGACGGGCCGGTCTAAGTATTTCACAATCTGCTCAGTTACTGGGATTTTCACGCACAACCATTTCTAGGGTTTACAAAGAATGGTGTGAAAAGGAAAAACATCCAGTATGCGGCAGTCCTGTGGGAGAAAATGCCTTGTTGATGCTAGAGGTCAGAGGAGAATGGGCCGACTGATTCAAGCTGATAGAAGAGCAACTTTGACTGAAATAACCACTCGTTACAACCGAGGTATGCAGCAAAGCATTTGTGAAACCACAACACGCACAACCTTGAGGCGGATGGGCTACAACAGCAGAAGACCCCACCGGGTACCACTCATCTCCACTACAAATAGGAAAAAGAGGCTACAATTTGCACAAGCTCACCAAAATTGGACAGTTGAAGCCTGGAAAAATGTTGCCTGGTCTGATGAGTCTCGATTTCTGTTGAGACATTCAGATGGTAGAGTCAGAATTTGTCGTAAACAGAATGAGAACATGGATCCATCATGCCTTCTTACCACTGTGCAGGCTGGTGGTGGTGGTGTAATGGTGTGGGGATGTTTTCTTAGCACACTTTAGGCCCCTTAGTGCCAATTGGGCATCTTTTAAATGCCACGGCCTACCTGAGCATTGTTTCTGACCATGTCCATCCCTTTATGACCACCACGTACCCATTCTCTGATGGCTACTTCCAGCAGGATAATGCACCATGTTTCAAAGCTCAAATCATTTCAAATTGGTTTCTTGAACATGACAATGAGTTCACTGTACTAAAATGGCCCCCACAGTCACCAGATCTCAACCCAATAGAGCATCTTTGGGATGTGGTGGAACGGGAGCTTCGTGCCCTGGATGTGCATCCCACAAATCTCCATCAACTGCAAGATGCTATCCTATCAATATGGGCCAACATTTCTAAAGAATGCTTTCAGCACCTTGTTGAATCAATGCCACGTAGAATTAAGGCAGTTCTGAAGGCGAAAGGGGTCAAACACAGTATTAGTATGGTGTTCCTAATAATCCTTTAGGTGAGTGTATTTCACAGTGGTTTGTACCTCAGTAAAACGGTGTTCTGCACTGATGCAGATGCTGTAGCCTAACCAGTTTGCAGTTAAACTGAATGCACTGGGAATTAAACTGGGAATTTTGTTGCTTTGCTGTTTATAGTTACAAATTTCCTTTGTTTCTGAAAATATATGGGACATATAATTTGTGAAAAATTATATTAGTTTAAATACTGAATATAAGTATTCAGTAGAATATAGAATATTTTGAAATAGGACAGATACACTATTTTTCCTCATTTATAAGGAATTTAATGTAAACTTATGCCAAACTATTTGATTAAGAATTTTACTGAGAAAATTAATCTTTTTATTGCAGTTTTTTTCTGCTTGTATCGCTCGGACAGTCGCGTCACCTGACATTTCTGGTCTTTCAGACACCACAACTCAATTGAGTTAAAAAAAATGAAAAGGGTTTCTTATAAAGGAAATATTGTAGATCAATTTGATATATGACATGTATTTATTAAAATTCTTTTTAAGAAAATAAAGAATTCAGACAAAAATACCCGGTCATGTCATTGACCCATATATCACAGAACAAATAGATCAGCAGAAAATGTACATACATCAGTGGACACACACGCTACATGTATGCACATTCCTGCATGTTCACACATTCTTGTATGGCCAAAATGATCTCCATGTCTCATGTACAAACACAACCTGACTTTACAAATAATTATGAAAATAATAAAAATAATCATACTAAAAATGACATTAAACAATAAAATTGCAATCTTCAGTTCTATTTTTAAGAAAAGACTGAAACCAATTCAGAGCTTTCCTTTGGATGCCTGCACGTTTGTCTAAGCGAGACAACAGAACAGTAGTCAATTGTGTCAAAGCGCTGCTTAGATCTAAGAGCACAAGCACCCATTGAAAAACTTAAAAAATCATATTTTCTTCCAAGAACTTGTACAGCTGCTGAGAGACTGCCTTCTCTAGTATGTTGAAGGTGTAAAATGTGATACTATTGTAGGATCTAAATTTGGCCATTTAAGAAGGGGTTGAACAGAGCATGTTTCAAATAAGACATTAATAAACTTGTTTCCAGGTTACATGGACGATTACAGTGGTGAATAGCCTGCGCCCACATGGGTCTGGTCACATTACAGATAATGAGCAGAGACGGGAGAAACTGTACCTCTCCTAGGTTTCATACCGATTACATACAGAATATTTGTTTTTCGATTCATTTAAAAGTAGACTCTTCAACCTAAAGGCATCTCTCGTGTCTGTCAAAGGCAAGTATTCACTGAGTTTCGGTTCACTTTTTGTGACGCTGTATCAGAAAGAAGTTCACAGAGACTAAGACGGCAGAAATAGTAATGTTCAGTGCAGTGCTAACTATTGATAGTAATGTAGTCATCATGTAGAGGTTTCACAATGACTCATCAGGCTTATCAAAACCTTATCATCGATTAGAAGGTCGTGATGCGTAATTAATGCATTAAATTGACCAAACCTGCAATACAACATTGTGAGAGCTAAGATTTTAAAATATGTGGTGCGTATTTTTTTAACTACTGTATAATTTAGACACACTCAGACATCAGTGATCTCAAACAATGGTGACAATCAACAAAGACAATCAACAAGAACCGCAATGCATGCTGGGTGTCAGTATAGTGCAAAACTCATCCATGACTCCCAGCATGCATTGTGGTATGAATAAATGATGCAGCTGAATTGTTTTGTGACGCTCAGAGTTGATCTGTTCAGCTAAATATTTAGATTGTCACCATTGTTGAGGTTTGCGTGTGTGTGTTGGTGTCTGAATGAGTCAATGTCCAGTTTATTTACACAAAAAGATTTGCATGACTCTATAGGAGCTTGATTTGTATCTATTATTCATAGCAATGTGTTTGATGCTGTGCATCTTTTCTGATCCATGTTACAAACAATATCCTTACCAACTGTAATGGCACAAACGGCTTTTTTAGGTGCAGTTCTCTATCCCAGTGACAATGAACTTTTGTTGAACTTACAACACAGTGTTTTTATTTTGCAACCTAAAGAAACTGTTAAGAAATATTTTCAAGGTAGTGATGCACACCTGTTTTTGTGCTGCTTCACTTGTTTGTTCCAGGTTTGCTCAAAAGGGGAAGAAATGCATGAGTTTGCAGCGTTTCACAATGTTGCACATATTTCCCCAGGGCTGCAGCTGACCAGTGTGTGAGTGTGTGCCCTTAACTATGTGCAGTCCACCACTGACGGAACAGAGCTCATAAAGTTCTCACGCTATTCTTCTGGCTTATTCTGCTCATGTTTTACAGAAGGAGATACATTTTTAGAGATTTTAAACTCAAAATCCAGGGAACGCTAACTGAAGATGATTGTGCCACTGCTACTACTTTTAATAGTTTTTATTGTAATTAATTCCCGTTAGTGAATTGGGGAGATTTTGCAAGAAGGAAATAAATACTTTTCTGATTGATGATATGGGTCAAGGTCACTATGAGTAATGAAACGCAAGTCAACAAAGTTATAGCTCATTAAAACATTCTAGATACTGAGATACTCATCATTTGATACTCTGTAAAAACTCACAAAGATATTTGAACTTGTTATTATCCATTTAATTAGTCATTTGAAGTGCTTTTCCTACTGCATGCCATCGTTACTCTTAAATCTGGAGAACATGCGGTTAGTAATTATATCATAATCATACCGCCAGTAATCTCAAAGGTTGTGCAGGAGATCGCTTTCTGAACAACTGACATCCTATATTAATACAGTTAAGTTTGGTTTACATTGTATGCAGTTGGTTTCAGAGTAAATCATTCTACTGAAACAGCTACTTTACATTTAATAGAGCAAATAAAATCTAGTGTCTAGGTGCAGATCCACCATCTGGTCTGGATACGCCCGGATCCGCTAACTGCAGTAAACCTCGGGATAAACAGAGAGACTGACATTAGCGTGAGATGCCATTTCTTCTTATGATGTAACGAGTACATCAGAATGTTATGGGAAGTGTTCCCGCGTTCTGGTTGACTGAATTTATGCAGTGGATGTGGATTATAGAAATGTGATTAAAGAGATGTGAGGTTAAAGAGATGCTTTTAGTCTAGATTTAAACTGACAGAGTGTGTCTGCTTCCCAACAATGCTAGGAAGACTGTTCCAGAGTTTAGGCGCTAAATAGGGAAAAGGATCGACCGCCTGCAGTTGATTTTGATATTCTAGGGATTATCAACTGGCCAGAGTTTTGAGACCGCAATAGGCGTGATGGAGTATAATGCGTTAAGAGCTCGCTCAAGTACTGGGAGCTAAACCATTTAGTGCTTTGTAAAGTAATAAGCAAGATTTTAAAATGTATGCGATGTTTAATAGAGCCAGTGCAGTGTTGACAGAACCGGCTAATATGGTCAATAGAACCATTACATCATGATTACAGAAGAACCAGCTGTGTGAAGTAATCATGAGGTTAACAGAGGAGCGGTTCTTAATCAAATGAGTTGTGGTCAGATAAGTCTCTGAACATTATTTTGCAAGGGAACTTTGTAACTGTCACACGCAGACATCAAAACTCAGCCCTAACAAACTCCAGCAATGGTGACAATCAGCAAAACAAAAGACTCATGCTGCAGTGCATGCTGGGTACCAGCAGAGTGCAAAACTCAACAATGGTGCCCAGCATGCATTGCGACATGGATCTTTTGATTTAAAAATGTATCACTATTATTGTTGAGTTTTGCATGATAAAAATGTTTGTCTGCATATGTAATAACTTCATAAATGTTTTGCATCCTTCAGAAGCAGAATCTGCTCACCTCATCAGTATTTCATCACCGTGAGCCCTCTATTTTCTCTCTAACTGTTGCTACATCAGCCATAGATTCAACTCTACAATCTACATGTTACAGTTAGGACGGCAGCAATTAGTTAAGCCATTTTTAACATTCATCTCAATGTTACAAGTACTTCTAATTTATCCTCTTCCTTGATACAATGTCTTTTGTAATTCATTTAATATCAATAAAGTCCAAGCACTCCAACCAAATGGGAC